>JAHKKF010530750.1:6569-16756 GCA_019740295.1 Labeo calbasu
ACCATGTTTGACTGTAGGGACTGTGTTCTTTTCTTTGAAGGCCTAATTTCTTTTTCTGTAAACAGTACCATGATGTCCTTTACCAAAAAGCTCTACTTGTGTCTCATCTGTCCGCAGTATGCTCTCCCAGAAAGATTTGTGGTTTTGTCACATAAGTTTTAAGCAAACTCCAGTCTTGCTTTTTTATTTCTTTGTGTCAGCAGTGGTGTCCTCCTGGGTCTCCTACCATAGCGTCCCTTTTCATTCAGATGGCGGCGGATAGTGCGAGCTGACAATGTTGTACCCTGCGTCTGCAGATCAGCTTGAATTTGTTTGTAAGATAATTAATTAGTAATTTTTCATTAATTTTGCTCTTCCGTCCACGTCCAGGGAGGTTAGCTACAGTGTCATGGGCTGTAAACCTCTTGATGATATTGCGCACAATGGACACATGAACATTAAGATCTCTGGAGCTGGACTTGTAGCCTTGAGATTGTCCATGTTTTTCCACATTTTTTCTCTCAAATCCACAGACAACTCTTCACACTTCTTTCTTTTCTCCATGCTCAGTGTGACACACAACACAGAGGTTGAGTCAGCTTTTCTCCATTTTAACTTGTTGCAAGTGTGATTACTATATTGCCTACACCCGTTACTTGCCACAGGTGTGTCTAAATACAAATTACAGGAGCATCACATGCTTGAAAAGCAATTATTTCGTACAATTTTGACAAGGTGCCAATAATTTTGTCCAGTCCATTCTTGAGTTCTGTGTGAAATTTTATCAAGTTTGACTTTTCTTCTCTGTTTCTTTTTTTTTGTGTGTGTGTGTCGTTGCAGTGCAAACAAAACCAATAAGCAAGTGAATATCAAAACATTTGCAATTGAAACAATTTTCTGAAAGAAGTGTTGCTTTTATGTTTGGCCATGACTGTAACTGCACAAAAGCATTAGAAAAAAAAAAAAAAATAATACTGTTGATCAGCATTCTTGCAGACTGGGATATCTGACACTTTGTCTTTTTTATAGGAGAAAAAAAAAAAAAAAAACACTGGTGAACAAACTGTTTATGAGTGTGGGTAAATGACACATAAAAGGCAGGTGGAACTGGGGGAGGTAGAGGGTTTTAGAGGAAATCTGACATAACGGTGGAAAACCAGGTTACAGTGATTGGATTTTACGGTCTGATACTGGCCTGAGGCTTGGAGAATCTCATATTGGTCTGGGTCAAAGGGGGGCGTTTGGTATTTGTGTGGATCTTGCATCTGTATCGTTCAAGTGCAAAATATACCACCTACCCCATCCTCTGAAGATTAAATTCTAGTTTAATTTGAGATTTGCAACTCTTTCTGCTCTGTGTGTGTGCTTGTGAACTCACTTCTAGCAGTGCAGTTATGCGAGTCCATGAAGGTGTTCGCGGTGCGGTCATCCTGTTGCAGTGTACTGTGCTCTGTCGTACTGCAGTCCAGTGACCCCAGCTTACGCGTCTTCTCCTGACGATACGTCATCACCGCCTTATTTATGTTCACCTTTTTCCTGCTGCAGTGCATGAAAGACAAGAAATGAAGAGAGACTACAAAGACTGTAAATGAGACAAAAAGTGAAACTACATAAAAGTGGGTGGTAAGAATTAGTAACAAAGAGGATTGTGAGATAGATGCCGTCAGCAGTAATAGAAACTACAGCTTTAAATGTAAAGAAAATGTAGGTGGGTCTTAGCCAGGTCAGTGCTATATGGTGGGTGTAGCATGTTCTCATGCCTAGGGTGGTTGCTAACTGGTCAAATGTCATGATTATCTGGTTGCTTTTCCAATGCAAGTCTACAGAATTTGTTTTTATCCATTTATTTGAAGGGGAAAATGTAGAAAAGCAATAACACATTTCTCTAGCAACATAACTTCATCGATCACACATGCATTACTCTATAACAGCACTATATAATAAACAAAAAAAAAAACAAGAAAAAAGGAAATATTGACAAGAAAGAGACAAAGAAAGTAAGACAGGAATAGAGAGGAAGGTGGAAAAAAAGAGATACATTTCAAGAGTCTTCTACAAATCAAAGCTAAACAACAGCGGCTGATGAGAAAAGAATGGAACCTGATGAGGGAATGACTTACGGGTAGTAAGGGTACGAATAGATGTCCCTTCTAGAGTGCATGAAGAAAGAGAAAAACATGTAGGTTAGCCTGGGTTCTAGTACTTTTACATTTATGCATTTGGCAAATACTTTTATCCAAAGCAACTAACAATGAATTCAAGCTTCACATGTTTTAAATGCATGTGAATGCTCTGGAAATCGATCCAATGTACTTTGCCAGCATTTAAACTGCAGACAGGTTACCATGTTTTCCTAGTAAAAATGTAATAGATTTAAAATGCATTTATTTTAAACTAAGTATAGTTCAAGTCTATTAACATATTTACTGACATATCGCTTGAGCCTTACTGATATAAAAAAATATAATTAAACTGTATTTGGAGTACTACTTGTGCACAATGCACATTTCTTAATATTAAGTCTAAAATATGTTTTAATGTCACTGTTGATTGGGATTGTATGATCTTTAAATATTTTGCATTTAAAGACTGCTATTATTTAAAGTGTACTCAGAGTATACTTGCAATAGTTCTGAACGGAAGATTGTTTACTATTTTTGAGTCTCATATTAATTAATGATATGAAATAATTGTGTTGGCTCCTTTAGAATTATTGGCTCAAATTATTTTTTTTGTTATACATTACAATGCCTTAAAGACACAATAGTATCAATAGAGTACTGATGCACCGCTCACACAAGTCACTTCAAAATCAAGCTGTTTTTGTTTTTCTGCTTTTGTTTGTTTGTTTGTCTTTGAAATTTGTTTGAATTGAAATTTGATTTTAATTTGACCATGATTATCTAAATGATGGATGTTTTTGAAAAAAAAAAAAAAAAAAGGGCACTTACATTATAATTGGAGCCCAGTTTTATTTTTTTTTTTTTTATTTTTTTTTTTTTTTGTTTGTTTGTTTGTTTGTTTGTTTGTTTGTTTGTTTTTTTAACTCCTTTAGCCATGCTGGTGATGATTTACCAGCCTTTAAGCAAAAGAAAAAGAAAAACACCCCCTTTTCACACATAAGCATTACCTTTATGTGTGAAAACACTTATTATCTTGTCTCAGAGAGTAAACCATCCAGTATCTGTACTTCACATTCAACATGAGTCATTAAATTACAGCCCAGGAAAAACACATTTCCACACATTCAGCCAGTCATTACAGCAAAATAAACCCCAGCACACCGTGGAGGTTATTTGTATGAAACTGAAGGCCAATATTTTGCAGTAATGACTGGCTGACTGTACATTATAGTGTTTATTACGCAGCTGCAGAATGCATCAATTGACCAATCACGTTGAAGTATTCTAGAGAGCCATCTAATAACAGTGAATAACGCAGTTCTGAGGTACTGATTGTACCTGTTCTTGCTCTATCCAAAGCATAACAGAAGAATCAGTTTTTCAATTCAATTTGTCATGTCTGAGCAATATTTCAGCTGTGAGTTGGGAGCCAGCTCTAATTGAATCAGTTAAACCTTTGATGCTGTGTTAAAGCGCTTCGTGCTCTGGTTTATTACTGTTTCTGGCCACTGCTGCTGCTGCTGTTGTAATGTGACACTGGGAAGAACATCTAGAATTGGATTTGATTTTAATTGAATCTGAGTGCACACATGCTCACCCTTTCTTGACAATAACCACGATGGCTCCCAGCAGGAGGATGAGAACAACCAGCCCCCCGGCACAGGCCCCCAGGATCAACCCCATGTCCTCGGCATGCTGGGACACCTCCAGAGCGCGCTTATGGTCCTTACAGGCCTCTGAGAGGAGAAAGACAAACAGCGAATGAATGAAAGTGAACTGTGAAATTGTATTAGTTAGGCTTACTTAAAAAAAGCATGCAAACTGATTACCTTAAAACAAAAAGTGAAATAGAAATAGCATTTCACACTGACAAATCCTTAGTTAGTGTAAGTAGTTTATAACTTACTTAGTATAGCTACTCAGAATTAATGACTCCCGGAGTGCATGAATAAATTAAGCAATTGCTTTGTTTTACTAATTTGTGTCAGTAGTAGCACAAAAAAAGACCAAATAAAATAGTTACTGTTACAATGATTAAAAATAAGTAAATAAGTAAGTTGTTGTGTTTTGCATGCTGTATGTTTGTCTGTGTGACTCATGCATGGTCAATTGCAAGTTACTGTCACAAACACTGAAGGATTATTTCAACCCAGTTAAAAGCTTCACAAGGTGTTTATGACAAATGTTAGCAATACAATTGTAAAAGATCATTCATCGACATGAAAAATAGACTAGTTAATGATTCAGTTAGAAGTTAGGTTACCTTTTAAGAGCAACCTATTTATTACTTCCCTTCCCCTTAAACCAAATAACATGTTTCATGTTGCATCGCTGCATCAATAGGAAGCAAATTACAATAATATGAATGAAGTTTCTAGTGCCCAACCAAAGGGAACACTAATCACTATAATGGCGAGTTCAAACAAACCCATTTTAGGAAAATCAACATCAATTTTTGAACTCATCGTATGTGATGTTCTCTCAATTTTTTTTCAGTTGTATTGACAATTCAAAATTCAAGATGACATTGGGAAGTGAGTGAATGCAACTAGAGAGCTACAACTACAGAAAGATATCTGCAGAAGTAGCGGAAATGAGAGAAAAGTCTCTTAGGAATTGTCCTACCTCAGAAACTTTTTTTTTTCCTTCACAAAATGACACTCAAACCAATCAATAAATCTTAAATTGGGTTTTCTGAGGAACTAAGGAGTATGTAGATAGTACAGATTACTAGACTTTTACACTTAAGTTAAAGGGATAGTTCACCCAAAAATGAAAATTTTATGTTTATCTGCTTACCCCCAGGGCATCCAAGATATCAGTAGATTCAGTAGAACACAAACAAAGATTTTTAACTCATACCGTTGCAGTCTGTCAGTCATATAATGGCAGTCAATGGCTCCCAAATCTTTGAGGGTAAAAAAAATAAATAAAATACACAAACACAAAACTAAGACACAAAACGATCGGTTTGTGTGAGAAACTGAACAGTATTTATATCATTTTTTTTAACCTCTGATTCACCGCTATGTCCTACTGTCCTGAGCGCAGGCACAGCATCTGGCGCGTGACGTGTACGCGCTCTGCCGTGGTATACTCAAGCGCCAGAAGCGATCTGCGCTTATATGTCACTCATTGTTTACACAGTGCACAGAGATTGCGGACGTGTTCACTGCCACTGTAAAAATCTAAAGATATTTAGAAGTACAGGTCATCGCAATGGAAGACGATTTTTATATATCATCAGACAACATGATTTTTTTTTGCCCAACCGTTTTTATTTGAACCAGAACACTCAGAGCAAGAGGTCAGAGAGATGGCGGAAGCAGCCGCAGCAGCAGCAAGTCTTCAAGCTTCAGGGAGACGGAGATCTCTTCAAAAGTGGTGGTGTTCTTGTGGTAAGTGTAATGAGATGGCAACAGAAGTGGAGAGCATCTATAAGCGCAGATCGCTTCCGGCACTTGCATATACTACGCCAGAGCGCGTACACATGTCACGCCCCAGATGGTGTGCATGCGCCCAGGTCAGTAGGACATAGCGGTGAATCAGAGGTAAAAAATGATATAAATACTGTTCAATTTCTCGCACAAACCGATCGTTTTGTGTCTTAGGACATCAGTGTATCGTCACGAGTCGCAGGGTTTAATTTGGTTTTGTTTGTGTACGTTTTTTTTTTTACTCTCAAAGATTTGGTAGCCATTGACTGCCATTATATGACTGACAGACTGCAACAGCTTGAGTTAAAAATCTTTGTTTGTGTTCTACTGAAGAAACAAAGTCACCTACATCTAGGATGCCCTGGGGGTAAGCAGATAAACATCAAATTTAAATTTTTGGGTGAACTATCCCTTTAAGACACAAAGTAAAGTTAACTAAAAAGTGTTTGTTAGAACAACTGTTGGATTTTACAGTGTGAGAGAAACACAAATGACTTTATAACTGTAACTGTATAAATAAAAACATAAAGCAGCAATTTAGACTGTTTGAAACATAAAAAATTTAACATTATTTTCTTTTGCATGATACACTATCATTCAAAGGTTCGGGGTCAAGTAGGTTTTTTTTTTTTTTTTTTTAATGATTATTGTAAATAATTACTAAATTGACAATAAATGTAAAGAAAAAATCTAGTTCAAATAAATACAATTCTTGTATTTATTATAGTTTTTACAAAAATGTTAATAAGAAGAATTGTTCAACATTAAGAAATGCTTCTTGAGCAGCAAATCAGCATATTCGAATGATTTTAGAAAGATCATGTGACACGGAAGACTGAAGTAATAATGCTGAAATTCAGCTTTGTATGTATACACACTCACACACACACTCTCTAAGCAAATAAATTTTATTCAGACATATTTAAATATCATCAAAACGCTGAAAATATTGAGATATAATTTGCCCAGTCAAAGCCCTAATACTCAGCGCATTATCTCAAGCAGCAGATGAGCATTAGAAGATTAGAACAGAGGCCAGGTAATGCTGGCAATGACGGCTGTATGTTAATCTGCTGAAGGTATCACAGCGGTTGGAGGGAGATGAAGAAACAGTTTATCAGCATCAAGCAGCACACGAATAAGCCACAGGGGGAAGAAGCTCAACCCAGGGTGCCCTTGGAGCGAGGGCAGACCGGGTCTTTGGCAAACTGGGGTCAGGTCAGCGAAGCACGGGTGGCAATTTCTGGTTAAATTATCAAAGGTCCAGCTCCCAGAGCTGAGCATATACTGGATGAAGTTTGAAAACCAACTTTTGACAGCCAATTTAGTCTCCTTTCCCAAATATTATTATGCCATATGGGCTTCCTGTTCCTTGAAAATAGCACAGATTTTAGCCAAAACCGACATCATTTCGGCTCTAAAATGATATGGGAACAGGCTAGAACATGCAGTGCCGACGACCTAGTGTTTTAAATTCAACACATTTTCGAAAGTTTGCCCACTCTGAAAAACAACCGAGCAGTTGCACGTCTCGTTCCAAACAGGTTTGGCAAGAGCAACTGTTATTATTTTTTTTCTGTTCGGTTCGGGATGCAACTGCCTGCATATACAGAAGCGGATCTGGCAACCTTTCAGCAAGCCAAGCATTCGACCACTTGAGAGTCCGTTGATGACAGCTGCGCCTACCGGTCGCAAACTTGGACAGGAAAGTCACGAACTGAAACTGGCAGCCATTTTGAACATGCTCCTCCGGTTTTGTGGGTCTCTGCGTCTCCATTTTCTCTCTCTGTAAATGCAGTCAATTTCCAAACAGCTCTAGAGAACAGCATGAAATCTCTCTCTCGATTAATTTAAGCCCCTGCGGTGCTTCCAAAAGCAGAAATTGCCATTTGAAAAATCACAGGGATGGAAGTGCATCATTATGCCATCTGCTGCAGGGACATTAATTACAATATCATTGATGAAATAAATACCTAAATAATAGAATATGACGGATAAAACGAGGAGGATAAAGGGACATTCTGCTGGTGGGCTGCAGCAGGATAGTACAGTATGTTCTGGAGTAGCAGCACACAATATTTCAGCAGCATGTACTTCAATTCTTTAATTGCTTTATAAAGATGAACTTGCAAGCTAATTATGAAAATAATGAAGTAATTACTACTTTCATGAAATAGCCACTCACTCAACCGCTAACAGTGCAGAGCAACAGGCTTGAACAAAAGCTTGAATCTTATTTTTACTCCGTAGCATTTTGACATTTTATACATTTTCTGTTTTTTTTTAAATTTCCTCATAACAGTAAGAGGTCAAAGACTTTCAAAGCCTTCCTACAAAACATTTCTGCATCATATGCACGCTTGCAAAACCTACTCAAAATGAGGTTTTAGTAACACATTCTTTGAAGCCTGCATTTAAAATGCATTATAAGGGTATTCTTAATGCATTGCAATGCATACATAAACAACCGTATAATATGCTGTATAATCCCATAAATAATCATCACAACAATAATAATACTTACCTATTTATGGTAAAAATGTTTAAAGCAAAAAAAAAAAAAAAACTCATAAGCCATTCATGATAACATATGGCTGGCTTAACCTTTGTTACTTTACTTAAAGCAGACAAAGATTACTTATAAATCTAATGACCACATTATAAAGAAATTTGGATGTTTAAAAGAAGGCCTTGTTTTTGTCACTTTACTTTAAGCAATAAAATACCACTTATAAGACATAGTACGATACTGTGCATATCTTAAGTACAAGATATCAAGATGAAAATAAAATAGACAAAACTATGGGACATATAAAAGACATTCGGAATGCGTGTGCATCATGGTCACAGAAAACCCCAGCTAGAGAATTACATGGATATGGTACAAAATAATTAGACTTAAAAAGATTATAGATTATATTGATTAGATGTAATTTTCAAAATGTTCTCTGTATATTACAAGCGCTTGTCACCCAGCGATAAGCGCTGTTATTTAACAAAATTGACGTTAGACTTTTTTGTGGCAGATTTTTCAAGTGGCAGTCTATGAGTCATAGCATAAAAGAATAAAAAAAGGTAAATTAGATTTCATATTTCAAAATTTTGACTTTATTTTCACAATTCCGAGATTATATCTCACAGAAAAATTCAGAAAAACAACTTGTCCTCTCTTTTCCCCTCAGCTCAGAATATGAGTTTATATCCCACACTTCTGGCTTTTTTTCCCCTCAGAATTGACAAACTCTCTATTTTTTGTATTAAATTGAGTTATAAAATACGAATTAGGAGATATAAACTTGCATTTGTGAGAAAAAAAAGTCAGAATAGTGAGATAAAACAAATAAATGTCATGTAAAAATGTTAATAGTAATAGATTAAAATAAAATTTCATGTTGTAACTGTAGGGCTAATACAATACGTCCCATATGAACAGCATATGTGAATATTATGTAGACCTATTGTTTAAATCAAATGTATGCTTGAGTATGAGTAATAATAGCAGCTTTCATCCATAGTATGTAAGTTTAAACATGCGTTTAGCTTCAAATGGTGTCTTTGACGACAGTATTCTATTCCGATTTTGACATCAAAAGGCACATATATATATATATATATATATATATATATATATATATATTTGTTCTGTTATTCCACGGATTTTACTCAGTTACCTCCACCTATTATCAGTGTTTTTTTTCTGGAACCACTATGTGTGCACAGCTGTAAGTGACGTAACTGTGACATCTACTCTGAACTGGTCTATATAATCCATTATAACTAAAGTGGATAATATTATGTTCATTGTGTGTTATAGGGGTGTAATGGTACACAGATGTCACGGATCGGTACGTACCTCGGTTTGAGGGTCACGGTTCGATACGATTTCGGTACAGCAGAAAAAAATTCTACTATATTTATTTTAAACAGACAGTAGTACAAATTAAAAAAAAAAAATCCACCTACATGTGAAAATACTAAATATTATATCAAATTAATGTCATATATAGGCTATAAAATCTGCAGTACATATATACATACAAGGAATAAATACTTGCAATATATTTAATTTAGTTCACTGATAGACAAGGGGAAAAAACAGTGTGACACGTAACATAGCCTATATTTGCTGAGTTTCAGTTCAGTTTTGTGACAGAAAGGAAACTCAAATGGCAGAAAGCGACATCCTATTTGTTTTTTTTGTTTAAGTTGATTTTGCTGGTATAAGGAAAGTTGAAGTAATCGCGCCGGCGCACACAAACATAAAACATATCAGATCCAGGCTTTGGTACAGAGTTGCATTACTGCGGGTGCCCCCTTCTGGATTGATGGTGAATTGCCTGTAATAAGGCCGTCGTAAGGCCTCATGCACCGAACCGAGAAGCCTGTACCGTGATGGTTCGGTACAAATACATGTATCGTTATACCCCTAGTGTCTTATAAATCATAACATTCTTAATATCTATAACCATAAACAAGTAAGTATTATTACTGCTGTTATAATGCATATATATAATGCATTATAACTACAGGCTTCATAAAAAAAGTGGTACCAAGGTTTCTTTCTAAGCTTTCTCATTAGCCAAATCTTAAGGTATTCAAACAGGTATTCAAGAGACACGGAGACAGAGAGAGAGAGAGGGAGAGAGAG
>JAHKKF010530751.1:4208-22772 GCA_019740295.1 Labeo calbasu
TAGGCTGCTTTTAGCCTTATGCTGGAGCTGGTTTTGGGCAATGAAACTAAGTATGTAAAATAATTAAATAAATTAGCACGATAATATCATGTATTGGCCATCAGGCTGAGAATGGGACTCAACACTACTGTAGCGTATTATTTACTCCATGCATCCTAGGTGTATATGACTTCCTTCTTTCAGACGAATGCAAACGGAGTCTAATAAAGTGCATCCATCCATAATAAAAAGTGCCTCACATGGCTCCCGGGGGTCTCCTGTAGCGAATTGATGCGTTTTTGTAAGAAAAATATCCATATTTAAAACGGAAGATTCACTATTAATCTAGCTTGCGCTAACTGCTTTGACAAGGGGTGTGACAGTACTTAAACACCGTCTAAGCTGTTCGCCAATCGCAACGCACTGGGATAGTTAACCAATCATAACACATTTCCTTTTTTGGGAAGGCTGGCCTTCATTAAACCCGGAACTAATCAAGCTATTTGTGCCAGGCTGGGAGAAAGGTATTGTAATAATGTAAATTATGTGAAAAATAATGCGTTTTTCGAACTACCAAGCATGAGAGCATGTTCTAGTACACCCCCAAAACAAAATCAAGACTTGAAAAAGAGCATTATAGGACCCCTTTAATACATTGAGCCACTCTGTGAAAAGACAGTGATTGCTTACCCAGCATTTTGTTTGGTTCTGCTGTAGGCTGCGTTATTTGCTGCACCATGCCGGTCAGATTTTCTAAAAGCTTTATCCAAGGATCAAGAAGTTGCAGAGGAGGATTGCTTAGCAAAAGTTCGTCAGTTCTTGATAAACTTCACTGCAACTGTAGATGCCATTTATGAAATGTATTCTGCGATGAATGCTGAACTGGACTACTTAGTTTGAAACATCCTTCAAAAGGTCAGTTTCTGAAGCTGTCTTTAATGCTGCACAGTTTTCATATACAGTATAAGAGCTTTTGAACTGTGGGGTCACAGACTCATTGATGATTAAGAGCTTTTGCCTTTGTTGTTGTATGACAGTAGTTGTTTATGCTTGTATGAACGCAGCATTCATTTTCTAGTGTTTAGTGTTGATGAGGATGTGCTGTTTGTTGAAGTGATGATGCTTTATCTCCATTGTTCAACAAGTTTGTGTTGGGGAAAGTTACTTTTTTAAAATAATGTGTTGCATTACTCCCTAAAAAAGTAATTGCATTAGTTACTTTTTACCAAAAGTAATGCCGTATGACACTTTTGCGTTACTTTCGTGTTACTTTTTAAATGTGCGCAGGTCTTGCTTGTTTGTTGTTAATATAAAAAGTTATATTTTTAGCAACTGTAAAAGCCCTATCACACTAAAAAGTGAAATAAGCCTCAGGCTGAAGGAATAGTAAATCAATGTCTTTACAGTAGAACACGAGAAATAGGTTCTCTTCAACAATAAATAAAACAATGATGTACAAATGTTAAAGTCATTTTTGCTTGGATCATCAGCAAAGACACTGGTTAATAAAATGGGATTAAATACATAAATGATATTTGTTGTTTAACATATTCAATTATTGCAGGTTTGTGTCATATTCTGAGTTTGCATTTCACTGTTTTAATTCATTCTGATGAATACTGAATCCATTTTTTTGCAAGTGAGATGAATTCATGCATGTTCACATTTAGTCTAGAACTACAGTATAATGTTTACACAGTGTTTTTGAGATTTGCTTGCAGAAGTGGGCTACTTTTATACTGTTGCCATGGGTTGTTTTTTAGTCTGTGGGTTGAAGCGTTTCGGTGATATATAAATCTTAATTTTAAAAAATGGACCCATATGACTGGTTTTGTGGTCCAGGATCACAAATGTCCTCATCGCACTCTATTACACTATGGCAGACCGAGCAAAAACGGAAGGCGTTGTAATATTATGCGCTATTTCTGTAATGTTTTCTCACTGATGGCAGTGAATGAGACACAAGTAGGGCCCTATGAAGTCCGTTTTATTTTCTCCCAAATTCCGTTTAATTTTTTTCCAAATTCTGTTTTTTCCATTTTAATTTTTCTGGATTCCAATTTTTCCCATTTTAAATTTTCTCAACTCCTTAATGGTTAAATTAAATTTTATTAATCAAAGAGCATGTCTAATTAATTAAAATCATGAAACTTTTATACAATTTCACATCAGTTTAATAAAGGTTTAACAAAAATGACATGTTTAAGGCCCTATGAAATGTTTTATTTTTTTCTCACCATGTGTTTTATTGTTATCAAATTCTTGTCTAATTATTTGAATGCATACTTATTCAAGTTTATTCTTAAAATAGAATAAATATAAAAAGGCTTTAGAAAGTTTTTTTTCCTCCTCTGAAATTCTGTGTTGTGTATTTATGTTCTGGTTATCAAATTAATGCATAAAACATTAATTTCATTTATCTTTTAATCATTGGATATTAAGCAATTTTTTTTTTTTGGCAAACAAAGGGGAATTTACAATTAAAATGTGAGGTCTCCCTGCACATTCCCATGACACATTTCTTCAGACTAACACTAAAAATAAAGGTGACAGGTTAAGTAAATATAATGAATGTAATACAATGCATCTCTCTAGAGTTATTTTTTCTAGCTGACTGTCGAGTTTATGTACAATGAATCTCTTTCTGGAGGTAAACGTGTCTATGCGACAATTGTGCGTTTTAGCCTACTGATGTCTTTCTGTGGCTGAAAAAACACATTTATATATTGTATTTTGTAATAGAATTGACAGAATTTGAAAGGTGATACTTTATTTCTGATTAAAAGTAAGCACAAAACTTACTGCGATTATTGGATGACAGGCACACTGCAACTTATGATAGGAATTAAAGATCTTCTAAGCATTTATATTGCAAGCAAGATGTCGAATAGAAATATTAAGGGAATTATAATAATAATAAGACAGTTATATATCATTATCAGCATGGTAAAGTAGATTAGTCTCTTGTTGTCTCTGAGAGAATTTGTGCCTTTAATGCAGTGTTAGCCATTTTTTTTTTTACTTTCACTTGCTTGCATGTGTTGCTTGACCCCTCCCCCATAATATCAATTGTTTATAGGCCACATTATTCTGCCCAAGAAGACTGTTACAGTTAACGCCTACAATAATGAATTAAAAATGAATCATGTCTGAGCAAATCATGACTTGTGAGTTTTTACTTTACACCTATGACTAGGCGTAAGATTTAATCTCAGGCGTAGCACTACGCCGAAATGGTGCAAGGGTATAAATTTTACGCACAACTTAAAGCGCATTTTACATCCAGCCTAGTCTGAGCACTGCAAAAATCATCCTGTTCTGGTTGAGGTTGCTTTAAATGTTATTTAGCTCTGCTCGCCCCGCCCCTCTCTTCTCTCTGTGGAGTGACGAGCCTGTTTACTTTAGCCCCATTTAGCCGCTAAACTTGCTAACTAGCACCTTATTAGGAAAGGTGATTGCAAAAATTAATTTTAAAAATCCCTTATACTCACTTCTGCTGTAAGTGAAGCTGGATCACGAAAGATTTGTGCGAACATAGACGGATATATGTAGATCGAGAGGTGCATTTCCTTCACAAACAAACGTAATCCACTGCATCTTTAGCCGCTCAGATGTCGGAAGTAAATGACGACCACAATGTTCATTATTACATCCAGCAACAGAACACCTCAATCGCTCAATCCGAGTTCTTGTCTAACTTACATCCCTGCTCTGGCATCGAAACAATGGAGGTCGGCTGTTACAGCTGATGTAAGGCGGGTCTGAGGTAAGACGCTCATGTCAATCAACTGTCGTGGGAGCGGCCTCTGTTGGTGTGAGAAAGACTCTGTTCCCAAGTTCAGCCCAGAGAGGGCTTCGGTTCCTGAGTCCAGGCAGGAGAGGGCTTCTGCTCCCAAGGGCAGCCCTGAGAGCCCAGGGGCTCACAAATGCCCATCCTCTCTCCCACTCCCGCCTTCTCCTCTGTTGTCACCTGTCTCAGCCCACCATCTGTGCAGTGGGATCACCGCGGGTCTGCCAGTCTCCATCGGCATCATGGCCGGAGGCTCCCCTGTCTATGCCTCCAGCCTCCTAATCCAGCACTCCGCCTCGACCTGTCGACCCAGCAGATCCACCATGGCTCCTAGCTCCCTCCTCTCTTCTGGCTTCGCCTCGTCCCTCGTCCCTCCGGCTCCATCCTGGCCTTCCGTCGCCATCGGTCGGCCCCCTGGAGTCGCCAGCCCTTCCTCCTCAATGGCTCCTCCCTCTGTCAGCTTGGCATGCAAATTCCACTCACCAATTTTCATTGGCCTTTTCCATTTAACTCAGAAGTGATTGGGCTCCCAGGTGAGACCCCAAATACGTCAGTTATGACGTAACGTCGTAGAGTACGACTGAAGGGTAACGCAACGAGTCATGTCACAATTACATTACATTTCCAAACATGTTATTCATAGCGTGAGCACTTATAAATTCAAGTGGATCGGAAATTATGAATCTGTAATAAATAATAAATACAAACAACAATGCCAGGCTTTGAAGTTGTTTATTTTCTTTGAGCTGCTTTTGCCATTGTGTTGTTTCAAGCTGAAAAGCATAAAATTGCACTAAAATTGCATTTTAGATCTGTTCTCCACTCCAGTCATGACACCAGATATGGCAGTTCATATCAAAGCAAGCGTTCTCCATTCTGTGTTTTCTAATGTGTTTAATGTTAAATTTTAACATCTACCTCCACTATTACCCAGTCTACACTGTCCGTGTCCGAAAGTCCCAGAATGCCATGCGTTGCTGACGTCACGTTCCCATTCTTTGTTTCTATTCCATATACGCCACCTTTTGTCAAACAGTGGATTTTTAATTTTATATTATGCAAAGTGTTGTGATTTAAGTGTTTAGATTTTTAAAAAGCATATTAGCTCATGTAGAATTGTTTGGAGCAGATAAAATATAACTTATTATTCTAGCTCATCCTTTTAGATATCTCTATATCTATATCTGTACATAGTCCAGCTTTTCTTGGTTTTCAAATGAAATGATTTAAGTGTGTGTATCAGTACTTTTTGAACATTTCCAGCACATTTTAACACGTATTACACCATGTTATATTATAAATAACAGTTTGGAATTATATATTAGGCCTATTTAAGAAATTTAAGTATTGTATAACATGGGTAGCTCTCAGCCACTTTCATTTTTAAAAAGTAGCTCTCAAATGAAAAAAGGTTGGAGACCCCTGGCTTTAAAAAAGGCAAGTGTAATTACAACTTTCACCCACTAGATTGCAGTGTTATAAAAGACTATTGCAATGGGCTGAAGCACCTCAATTTTGCAATTTTGCAAAGAAATTCTAAATAGTGCATCTATTATAAAAAAAAAAAATAGAGGTTAAATAGCCTGATGTGGAGGCAGCTTTTCCCAGGTGTGTACATTTGTTTTTTTTTATCACACTCACTATAAATATTGTCTCTAACCATAATTTCTGAACTAATATATGTATTCACATGCATACATGATCATTTCATTGTCACTTTTTAGTTCATACAGAGATGTTCCACAATGAAAGAAAACATGCTGCATTCTTCTTTTCATAATTTATGTTCTATATAATTAAATGGTGCAAATTAAGGAGTGTTAGTTTTTACAAGATAACTGCAGAGCATATGTAGAACTATATATTTTATTGAGAAACTAACATGAACTAACATAATCACAGAAGCATTACATAAAGCCCCCAAGATAACATTATAAATAAATCTCAGCACTTTACATTTAAACCACAGTTATGTTGTGCATTAATGCAAACTTTTTAGAGGATGAACAGACAGTCTCTGGGTTAACAAAGAATAAATCCTGCTTCGAATCTCTTTAGTTTTCAGTGAGTAGAGGATGGGATTCACACAGGGTGTGAGGAGGGATGACAAAGACAAACACACCGTTCTTACATTTGAGTTTATAATAATTCCAAAAAAACCAAGACTGAAGATAACAAAAATTGGAATGAAGAATAAGGCCACTATTATGAGGTGTTCTGTGCACGTAGCCAGTGCCTTATAACGGCTCTGATTATTTTTCATTCTGAATACAGCGCTCAGTATACCCATGTAGGTCAAGAAAATAAAAATGAAAGGTCCAACATTAAAGAGCATAGCTAAAGCAGTGGAAAAGTTCCAAAGGGATGTCACATCGTTACAAGCAAGTCTTAAAACAGGAGTTTTATCGCAAAAATAGCTGTTGACCTTAAGAGAGCCACAAAATGAGACGGTTGGGATGGTTACATTGCCATAGAGTACTATAGTACAAACAAAGATCCAAACTGTGCTGATTATATAAGCCATTTTGGTGTTTGTGTTTATAGACTCCTGTCTTAAAGGCAAACAGATTGCAATGAACCTGTCATAAGAGAGAATACATAAGGAAAATGGTTCGAGGGTTAAAAAAGTATAGTAAGTGTACATTTGCACAATGCACAGATTGAATGACACAAAATTATCTAGAACAATGTAAGTCTTGATCATGCCAGGCACAAGAGAGGTGCTGAGAACAATATCAACCAAAGCCAGATTAACAACAGCCATGAACTTTGGGACATGCAGACGGTGATCATAGAAAATGACGGTGATCAGAAAGATATTGCACATGATTGTGATCACATAAAGCACTGTGAGGAACATGACATAGATATTACTGTAAGACATTGAACTCAATGCAACAATGTAAAATCCTGCAGGCTGAATTATGGAGTTGCTGGCATTTTGCATGGCCGTTATTTTTTACAACCTTGCTTTCAGTGGGCGAGAAACCAGATACCTGTGAGAAACAATCACAAATCGTCTGTGCTTTCGACATCACCTTCATAACATTTAAGGACATAAGCCTTTATGACATTCAACCAGAAATATAATGAAAATTTACACTTGACATGTTACAATGATTGTCTTAATTGTATACTTACAATGATGTTGTAGTTTGTCAATAATGCAGACGCTGTTGTCTTCCCTGCAGTTTCTGCCTCTGCTTCACAGTCCAGGATCACTGTGAATCCTGAATGTGAACTTGAGAACATTTTGGACAATATATTGATCAGTTTTTCCTCCAGAGGTGTCATTAAACAGGAAAGAATCTCTGTATCTAAATGGTCTTTAGAGAAAAGACATTCATTAGCACTTTTAACTTAATATGAAATGAATGGTGTAACTAACTGCCTTAAGTTGCACTAATTAATGTGTTTATTTTTATATTCATTTTTGTAACAACAATAAAAACTCCCAGAGGGATAATGCAAAGTGGCAAAATCTTATAACTAAAAACTTATGATATAAAATAAAGAAATAGATTGTCGCATTGCATAAGAATTCAGTACTGAATCACCTCTGGGAACGATTACAGCCTGAGGTCTTTTTGGATATGATGTGACAAGCTCTGCACACCTGGATTTATGGATTGTCTGTCATTCATCTCAGCAGATTCTTTGTCAGGTTAGATGCTGACTGTCGGTGGACAGTCATCCTCAAAGCCACTCCTAAAGTGTCTTAGCTGTGTCCTTAGGGACATTGTCCTATTAGAAGCTGAACATTTGGCCTAATTTGAGATTTTGAGCACTCTAGACCAGGTTTTCATTAGGAATATCTGTATTTTGCTGTGTTCATCTTTCCCTCTATGACCAGTGCCTGCCTCTGGAGGAAAAAAAAAAAAGCCCATCACCGGACTTTACAGTTGGGATGGCATTGCATATATAACAGTTACATTGTGACGAGTCGGCTGCCTCCCCCTAATTATCATCGTCACCCCGTCCGTAATCGCCGCCCTTCACCAGGCTCCCGACGGGAGTGGGCGTGCGAGAGAGGAGGGGCGCTGAAACAGCCAGGTCCAGCCAGGTCTGGCAGCGTGAGATGAGGCACACCTGATGTGAATGAAGCCTCATCACCGCTGCTGTTGAAATGCTGAGCGCGCCTCTTCTCAGGAGACTGATCTCTTTCCCGTGCATGCACGCTGGTGTCCTCGTGGGTCCAGGAAGGGAGCGTTGAGGGAACCAGCGCCGCCGTTGGACGAGCTGCCGGACCCGCGGTCCGGACGTGAACCGCACACGTGAAATGGTTGCGGGCCAGGATGCCGGGCCGATTTACCCGCCCCAGGAAGTGCCGTGGCCAAAGTGGATGAAGCCGGTAAAAGAAGACGCTGCCCCTCGTGCCGCGGACCTCGGCGGGTAGCGAGTGCGGCCGCCGGACTCCGCCCCTCACCTGAACCCTTCCCTTCTGAACACTGCCCCTCCTTCACTGAACCCCTGCACGTCGAGGACACCAGACCCCCTATTTATTTTGGACACTTTTATTTCCCCCTTTGGACACTTTCGTTTATCTTATTGTTTAATAAAAGCCTCTCCAAGGCCTGACGTCACGCCTACCGTGTCTGTTGTTTTGCTCCTCCCGCCACAACATATTTAACTGCAAAATTCTATAAAATACAGGACAATCCTGCATGATTCAGAAAATCCCAGACATGAATGTGATGGAGGAAGACCGAAAAAAATAGACTGCATTACTACACTTCAGTGAAGTTTGAATACAAGTTTAACAGCATCATTTCAACGTCAATCCTGAAACATATTGCTTTCTTTCTTTCAGTTATTACATTTAAAAATATCAAGCTGTTGTTGTAATTTCTAAGTAGTTTAAATTAAATTAATATGAGACGCCTGATGCTTAAGAAAACGTATAATTATCTTCAATAACACAGCCAGGGCTTCACACATTTTAATCAAAGCTTTTGTAAGTGATTTTGGATGTCCAGAGGCTATAGGATTCACCAGATGCCTTAATTCAAGGTGTTTTGAGTTGATACAGCTTCTCCAGATAAGCTAATGTTTCAGTCTGTATTACTGACTGAATAAAAATACCCAAATGCAGGCATAAAAGAGTACCTTAAAGGTACATTTAAGTACCTAAGGTGTACATATTAGTACAAAAAGTGCACCTTTTGAAAAGGTACACTCACAGTGAAAGCTTTTGTACCTTTTTTTATGAGAGTATGAAGCTTGAGTCTGTAGCAGTACTACCTCGTGTAGTATTTTAATAAACTGGCTTTTGTAGTTTAATGAAGGTGTCAACAGCTTAAGGTTTCATAACTTGTCAAGCCAGGCACATTTTTATAGGTCCGAATCCATTCATCGATACAAGTGAAAAAGCAAGTGTACTTACAACTATCACCCACTAGATTGCAGTGTTATAAAAGACAATCGCAATGGCCTGAAGCACTTCAATTTTCAAAAAGGCCACTGTGCTTTTATAGTGATTTAATTCTTTTTACATTTTCATAAATATATTGTGGATACAAAGAAAAAAATCTAAATAGAGCAACTATTAAAAAAACTTAATTGGTTTTATATGTGTGATGATAATCTTTTTCCTAGGTGTGAACATTTTGTGAACACAGAATACTAGTTTTTACAAGATAACTGCAGAGCAAATGCAGAGCAAACTGGACATTTTATTCAAAAAAAAAAAAAAAAAAAAGAACACAAAATAATACCGTCACAGAAGCATTACAGAAAACCTCCAAGATAACAGTATAAATAATCTCAGCAATTTACACTTGAGCCACAATTAGGTTCTACATTAATGTGAAGTTTTTAGAGGATGAACAGACAGTCTCTGGGTTAACAAAGAATAAATCCTTTTTTGAATCTCTTTAGTTTTCAGAGAGTAGATGATAGGATTCACACAGGGTGTGAGGAGGGATGACAAAGACAAGCACACTGTTCTTACATTTGAGTTTATAATAATTCCAAAAAATCCAAGATTGAAGATAATAAAAATTGGAATGAAGAATAAAGCCACTAATATGAGATGCTCTGTGCACGTGGCCAGCGCCTTATAACGACTCTGATTATTTTTCATTCTGAATACAGCAGTCAGTATACCCACATAGCTCAACAAAATAAAAGTTAAAGGTCCAGCATTAAAGAGTACAGTTAAAGCAGTGGCATAATTCCACTGGGATGTCACATCACTACAAGCAAGTCTTAAAACAGGAGTATAATCACAAAAATAGCTGTTGACCTTGAGAGAGCCACAAAATGTCAGGGTTGAGACGGATGTGCTGTAGAGTACCACAGTACAAACAAAGAACCAAACTGCACCAATTATATAAGCCATTCTGGTGTTTGTGTTTATGGACTCCTGTCTTAAAGGAAAACAGATTGCAATGAACCTGTCATAAGAGAGAATACATAAGCAAAGTGATTCTAGGGATAAAAAAGTATAGTACGTGTACATCTGTACAATGCACAGTTTGAATGGCACAAAATTATCTAGAACAATGTAAGTCTTTATCATGCCCGGCACAAGAGAGGTGCTGAGAACAAGATCAACCACAGCTAGATTACCAACAGCAATGAACTTTGGGACATGCAGACGGTGGTCATAGAAAATGATGGTGATCAGAAAGACATTGCATATGACTGTGATCACATAAATCACTGTGAGGAACATGACATAGATATTACTGTAAGACATTGAACTCAATGCAATAATGTAAAATCCTGCAGGCTGAACAATGGAGCTGTTGGCGTTTTGCATGTCTGTCCTTTTTTACAAACCAACTTTCTTGCAGCGTGCTTCGCTTTTAGTGGGTGAGGATCCAGATACCTGTGAGAAACAGTCACAGACAGTCTGTGCTTGATAAATCATCTTTAACATCTGTGTTATTTGAGGACATAAACCCTTATGACATTTAACTAGAAATGTAACAATGAAAGTCTACACTTGACATGACACAATAATTGTCTTAATCGTATACATACATGTGATGACTTTGTAGTTTGTGGATAAGGCAGACGCTGTTGTCCTCCCTGCAGTTTCTGTCTCTGCTTCGCAGTCCAGGATCACTGTGAATCCTGAATGTGAACTCGAGAACATTTTGGACAATATATTGGCCAGTTTTTCCTCCAGAGGTGTCATTAAACAGGAAAAACCTAGGGTATCTAATATCTAATGTCTTCAGAGAAAATACATTCATTAGTGCTTTTTTAAATCATTAATGTGAGATTAATGATGATGTAACTAATTGCCCTAAAGGGGACCTATTATGCCCTTTTTTACAAGATGTAATATAAGTCTCAGGTGCCCCTAGAATGTGTCTGTAAAGTTTCAGCTGTAAATACCCCACAGATCATTTATTATATCATTTTGAAAATGCCCATTTTGAGTGAAAGCAAAAACACGCTGTTGTTGTTGTTCTTGCATCCAACTTTAAATGCAAATAAAGGCCGTGCCTCTGTCAAAACATCTGTTTTGCAGTTCTTTGTAATACTGAAATCGTATTATTTACATGTGTTTTAAAGCCATTTTACTTTAAACTTCTGATATACGGGCACACACATCCGAAGCACGCGCACAGGAAGCGGCTGTCACACAGCATGTGAGTTTCATGTCTTATTGTGCTTAAACTGTCAAATACACAAACGGTTATGTCAAAAAGTTTACATAAACACAGTCGGTTATGTCTGTGAATGTAAACAGAGAAATCGCATGTTTATATTAGATTTGTGTAAGATACAGCATTACAGTTCTGCTGTCTGTGCTGTTAGTAAAAAAAAAACCTAAATCATTATCTGTCTTGACTGAATAGCTTAAGTAGCTTTAATAAGAAGACAGGTTGCATGCCAGAATTGTTTCATTGTCAATGCAAAGATGGCATTACAAAAAAATTGGTTAAATCATGTAACTAAAAATCATTAAAACATTAAATATAAAACGAAAAGCTCTAAAACCTTTCTAAAACAACCCACTGATTTATTTTGCGATACAAAATAAATAAACAGACAGAAAGAATGTATGTATATCTCTTAAAAGTTTGGGCTCAGTCTTTTTTTTTTTGAGAGAGAGAGAGAAATCAATATTTTCATTCAGCAAAGATGCTTTAAATTGGTCAAAAAGTGACAGTAAAGACATTTACAGTGTTACAAAATATTTCTATTTAAACAAAGTTAATCTATTAATCAAAGAATCCTAAAAATCCTAAACATTGATTATAATAAGAAATGTTTCTTGAGCAACAAATGGGGGTTCTATTGGGTAACTTAGTTGACAATGGTTTTTCGGACGCAAATAAAACAAGTTATATCACAATAAACCCTTACTATTTTTGAAGTGCACACCCAAATGTCTTGATAACCTAATCTAACTGAAGGCAAAACTATGAAATAGAAATAGAATGAGCAAATTTACTAAATCGGACAGCTGAATACAAGGGTTGTAAGTGATATGAACATAATTTTTGAACAACAGATATGGCTTTTTCAACATATAGTAGTGTGACTGGGAAAAATATAATTGTGTACTAGAATATTAAGCATCTTTATACTGATAAAAATATACTTCTCTTCGTTCCTGTGACAGAACACTGGACCGACAAGAGAGATAACTGCGTGTTTCCCCTCCGTTTGTTGTCCGTTTTTTGTACAGTGGTTTTTGTTTCCGTCGTACCCCTTCTCCTGTCCTGAATACCTCCTTCTCCTGCTGGAGCAGGGGAAAAAAATCTCTTGAGGATCATACAAGACTGTTCCTTGAATTAGCTCACTACACCAGCTATCTGGATGAAGCGCTCTGCTCATTTTACAAATCGAGCCTCAACACCGCATGCAGAGCGCAGTCGTCCGAAGATGGCTCTCGGGAGAGTTTCGGATACTGGCGGGAAATGGATCTCTGTTCACCATCTGTTCCAAGGATGATCTCGCCAGTTCCACTCCAGACCTGCCACAAGAGAGCAAGCCATGGACAGTAAGATTGCAGAGAGGAGCTCCGCCCACTGCACCATAGCTGAGGGTGAGCTGATTGTGGATCAGGAAAAATTGAAGGCTAAAGGAGAGCTTATAGGTTTGTATGCCGACCTGCCCCTTTTCCCCCCTCCTTTGTTGGAGCCCTCTGTCAGTCCTGTTCCTGAGTTTAGCCAAGAGAGAGACTCTGTTCCCAAGTTCAGCCCAGAGAGGGCTTCTGTTCCCAAAGGCAGCCATGAGGGCCAGGAGGCTCACAAATGCCCACCCTCCCTCCCGCTCCTGCCTCCTCCCCTGCTGTCGCCCGTCTCAGCCCACGATCTATGTGGTGGGATCACTGCGGGTCTGCCAGTCTCTATCGGTGTCGTGGCTGGAGGATCCCCTGTCTCTGAGTCCAGGACTCCGCCTTGGCCCGTCAAACCAAGAGGCTCCACCATGGCTCCTAGCTCCCTCCTCTCTGCCGTGGCCCAGCAGTCCACTGGCTCTGCTGGGCTTCACCGTCCCTCCGGCTCCGCCTTGGTCTGTCATCGACCATCCTTCACCTCGGGACTCTCTCCTCCGTCCCTCCGTCCCTCCGGCTCCATCAGGCTCCTCCATCCCCTTGGTTCCACCTTGGTCCTCTGTCGCTCCAGCTCCATCCTGGCCTTCCAGACCCATGCCTCCACATCGGTCGCTGCGATTGGTCATCTGCCCTCTGGATTCTCCTTGTCACCCTGGCTCATCAGCTCTCCGTCTCCGTCGCTGTCAGTCGGCCCCCTGGAGTCATCAGCCCATCCTCTTCCATGGTTCCTCCCTCCGTCGGCTCCTCCGTGGGTCGCAATCATGACTGTGGCCTGGGTTCCACTTGGCTCCTCCTGCTCCAAGCCCCTCCTGTCGTCTCCCTGGCTCCTCCATCTGTCTGATCCACCCTGGCTCCTCCTGTTTCCTCCTTGGCTCCTTTCTCCGTCATCTTCACCCTGGACTCTGTTTGTCGTCCTCCTCCCGGGTGTCCGTTCTCCTTCCGGGCCTCCTCCCAAGTTCTCACCCATCCCTCCCTATGTTGTTCCTGCGGTCATGAGGACACGCCTTCCAGGAGGAGGCGATATGCCACGCCCATGAACTGTCGTTGTGTTTGTTTTTCTCCCCATGTGCTCCCCGTGACCTAGTTTCTCCCTCTTGTTAATTGCCTCATTGATTTCAGGTGTTTAAGTCTTGTATTTAAAGTGTTGTCTGCCCTTTGTTTCTCGTCCGTTGATGCATGTCGTTCATGCATGAGCCACATTTGTGTTCCTGCCTGCCTTGTGTAACCCCGGTTTGGATAATAAAGACTGTCCTCGTTCCTCGCTTCTTCACAGTAGCAAACCATGACATCAGCGTACTGTAAGAAAAATTTCTAAAGGATCATGTAATGGCTTAAAATTTAGCTTTGCCATCAAAGGATTTACATTTTAAAATGTATAAAAATAGTAAACAGTTGAAATAATGTTACATTTGTAATAATATTTCACAATATTACTGCATTTTTGATCAAATAAATGCAGCCATGATGAGCACAAGAGACTAATGTTGGGTCTGAGTCAAGTACTGGAGTCCTTATATTTTATATTACACATGGCATAGATTTATCTGTATTTTGAAAAAATTTCTACATCCAAAATGTCAATCTGGGTCCATCTGAGTCCAAGTTCATTCACAATTGTAGTCAGAGTCCAAGTCCCAATTCCAAGTACCCTATCTCTACAAGAGACTTATTTTAAAAACATTGTAATATCTGATCTGCAAAAGTATTCAGACCCCTTAATTTTTTTCTCATAAATTTTTTACATTTCATTTTGTCTCCAGAGATGTTTGATCAGGTTCAGGTCTGGGGTCTAGTTCAAGAATGTTGACAGAATGGTTCCCAAAGTTGAACATCCGGCCTGTAGTCTGAGATCCTGAGCACTCTAGACCAGGTTTTCATTAGGAATATCTCTGCAGTTTGCTGTGTTCATCTTTCCATCACCAGTCCTGCCTCTAAAAAAAACATTTGGGATTGCATATGTAACAGTATACATAAATAAATAATATAAGATATAAGACAATCAGAATGATTAACAGAATTACCTTTAATGACCATTATTTGGACATTAGTTTAGAACAAAACAGCCGTTTCCTTATTGACACTAATTGTATACACACTGTATAAAGAAATTACAATCCTAAGGGAAAACCACACTCATAAACAACCTAATGACTCCCCAAACACCCTAATTCTTTCTAAATAAAGACAACATTAACAAAGTTACTAATTTGTCTGTCTCATTAAGACAATGCTGAAACAAACAGCAAGGTCTAGTCTGTGTGAATGATTTCTGCTTTAATTAACCCCAGGTTGCTCTCATCTCATGAGGGTCAGGGTTAATGACCTTAGAGGAGATACAACGTAAACACAACAATGTTCATCCTCATTTTTCTGCATTAAAAAAAGAAAGAAACTGAGAGACAAAGCCCCTGATCATTAACAAGATGATTTAGTTTGTAGGATCTGGAATATAAGAGGTCAACTGGGGTCGCCCTAAATGTGGTGGAGATGAAGATAACGATTATTGAAATTTTGAGAGATGGCTACAGTGATGTATAGCGAGATAAAAATCTGATGTCAACTGCATCATTGTCTGCCACCTGGATTTTGCTTTTATAAAAGCTCCAAGTAGACAGCAAACTGACAACAGCCTTTAACATCTGTGAAAACCTTCAAATATTTTTTGTGTGGATCTGCTTTTGCCTCATGATTGCGTATGAAAGTACTGAAAGTGTGTATTATTCTACATTAATGTTACACTGTTATTGATAAACCTAGTTTATATTAGCCACTGATGCACAATGAAAGTACTATCTTCCTGTCAGTTTTCCTAACATAATCAGTGCATTGATTGTTTATAAATTTACTAACATCTTAATTTCTGAAAGCACGATCAAATAATCAATCACAAAGTAGATCGTAAAGGTTTAGGTCATCCAAAAATTTATATTCTGTCACTATTTACTCACTATTATGTTGCTTTAACCTCATGGCTAATGGCTTTTTTCTTCAACTGCACACAAGGCAATATAAACTGACTTAAAGACAAGATTGCTGTCATGAATTTCATGTCATGAAGTATGAAGTTCCATAAAGGCAACATGGAAGTAGTCCGTATGACTTCTGTGCTATATTCTAGTCTATAATATAACTTCAATTGATGAAATTCAGTTAATGATTGCATGCATAGGAAGGGCAGGGGGAAATATTTAAATCATTAGTAAAATAAATAAATAAATACCCCAAAACATACAATAATAATAAATACAGTTAATGAAGATGTCAAGAGCTTAAGGTTTCATTACTTGTCTAGCCGAAAACATTTCGTAGCACGGACAGGACATGTACTACATTTTTAAGGGTTCGAATCCATTCATCGACGTGAGTTTAAAAAAAAAAAGTGTAATTACAACTTTCACCCACTAGATTGCAGTGTTTTAAAAGACAATTGCAATATGGGCTGAAGCGCTTCAATTTTCCAAGTTCACTGCAGTTTTTATAGTGAATTTAGTCTTTTTAGTTAATAATAATAATAAAATAGAACTGGTTTTACGTGTGGTAAGTAGCCTAATGTGGAGGGAGCTTTTTCTCAGATGTGTACATTTGTTCTTTCATCACACTCACTATATTGTTTGTCTCCAACCATAATTTCTGAACTAATACATGTATTCACATGCATGCATGATCTTTTCATTGTCATTTTTAGTTCATACAGAGATGTTCCACAATGAAAAAACACATGCTGCATTCTTTAGAATTTGTCTTCTATGTAATTAAATGGTGCACATTAAAGAGTGTTAGTTTTTACAAAATAATTGCAGAACTATATATTTTATTGAAAAACAATAACATGAACAGAGTATAATACAGTCACAGAAGCATTACAGAAAGCCTCCAAGATAACATTATAAATAATCTCAGCACTTGAGCCACAGTTATGTGGTACATTAATGCGAAGTTTTCACTGGATGAACAGACAGTCTCTGGGTTAACAAAGAATAAATCCTGCTTCGAATCTCTTTAGTTTTCAGTGAGTAGAGGATGGGATTCACGCAGGGTGTGAGGAGGGACGACAAAGACAAGCTCACCAGACCTACATTTGGGTTCCAAATAATTCCAAAAAATGTTAAACAAAAGATGGTTACAATAGGAAAGAAGAACAGAGCCACTATTATGAGGTGTTCTGTGCACGTGGCCAGTGACTTATAACGGCTCTGAATATTTTTCATTCTGAATACAGCGCTCAGTATACCCATGTAGGTCAAGAAAATAAAAATCAAAGGTCCAGCATTAAAGAGTATAGTTAAAGTAGTGGCATAATTCCACTGGGGTGTTGTATCACTACAAGCAAGTACTAAAACAGGTGCATAATCGCAAAAATAGCTGTGGACCTCAAGAGAGCCACAAAAAGACAGGGTTGGCATGGATGCAACAGCATAGAAAATTATAACAATACAAAATAACCAAACTGCACCGATTATATAAGCCATTCTGCTGTTTGTGTTTATAGACCCCTGTCTTAAAGGAAAACAGATTGCAATGAGCCTGTCATAAGAGAGAATACATAAGGAAAATGGTTCGAGGGATAAAAAAGTATAGTAAGTGTACATTTGCACAAGGCATAATTTGAATGGAACAAAATTATCTAGAACAATGTAAGTCTTTATCATGCCCGGCACAAGAGAGGTGCTGAGAACAATATCAACCAAAGCCAGATTACCAACGGCCATGAACTTTGGAACATGCAGACGGTGGTCATAGAAAATAATGGCGATCATAAAGACATTGCATATGACTGTGATCACATAAAGCACAGTGAGGAACATGACAAAGATATTACTGTAAGACATTGTACTCAAACCAACAATGTAAAATCCTGCAGGCTGTATGAAGGAGTTGCTGGCGTTCTTCATGGCCGTTCTTTTTTTACGACCGAGCTTCCTTGCAGCGTGCTTCGCTTTTAGTGGGCGAGAAACAAGATACCTGTGAGAAACAGTCGCAAACAGTCCGTGCTTTACAAATCACATTCAAAACATTTGAGGACATTTGAGCCTTCATTCAACCAGAAATATCACAATGAAAATAAACATTTAACATATTACAATGCCATGATAATACATACATGAAAAAGTATTGTAGAGGTTTGTGGATAACAAACCACAGTTTTGTCTCTGCTTCACAGTCCAGGATCACTATGAATCCTGAATGTGAACTTGAGAAGATTTTGGGGCAATATATTGGCCAATTTTTCCTCCAGAGGTGTCATTAAACAAGAAAGAACCTCCGTCGTCTAGTATCTAATGTCTTGAGAGAAAACGCATTCATTAGTGCTTTTAACTTCATTGTTGCAATTATTGATTGTGTCACTAATTAGTCTGTTTATTTTTGTGTTCATTTTTGTAACAACAATAAAAACTCCCAGCAGGATAAAGCAAAGGCAGCATTATGAACTAAATCATGTAAAAATATATAATTTTATTGTTTACTGTTGTTTTATAATTTTTATTATTAAAGTTGAAAGGGAAATGCTTTGAAAAACTAATTTTATAATATGAAATAAAATAATATATACAAAAATGAACAAACATTATAATATAGAACAAATCCTGCATGCTTTAGGAGATACCAGATGTACAAGTGATAGAGGTGAGAAAAGGGAATGACTTGCAATGACATTACTGCATTTCAGTAAAGTGTGAATACAGCTTACACAGGTGTTAAATTGACATCAGTTCAACTCTTTCTTTTTGGAGATGTTGGTGTTATTTTGGAGTAATTTACAGGAGTTTGTCATAGC
>JAHKKF010530752.1:0-20687 GCA_019740295.1 Labeo calbasu
GGAAATGGACGTTTTTAAAATTTCGGTACCGAAAGTACCGAACCCGGTACCGTTTGACAGCCCTACTTAGCAGTGCGTGGACACAACCACCCTACAATGATAAAAATCAATTTACTCCTTTTTTTAATCCCAAAAAACAGTTATCAAGCCGTTTTGATTTTCTAAGCAGTATGACATCATACTGCATAGGCTCCGCCCACGACCGCTGACGGTCTGTCCCATATCAGCATATTTCCTCCCTTAGCCAGCTGTACGCTGCCCGCCATTTTTTTCACACTCGAACAGCTGTATCGACAACAATGTCTTGTACATTTGAGCGCTGTTGAGACGATTTTTAAACATCGCTGATTGGCCATAGTGTTCACGCGCTCAACAGACATGACTGTGATTGGCTACAAAGATAAGCGCTTTACGCTCCTCACTGAGCGCTCACAAATAAGCACAACGGGAGTGTTTGAAAGCCACGTGTGACAGCGAATCCCTAATACATCTGCATATAGACGGATCCGCTGACGGACGCGGCTTTCAAACGCTCCCGTTGTGCTTATTTGTGAGTGCTCAGTGAGGAGCGTGAAGCGCTTATCATCAATGGACGTTTTTAAAATTTCAGTACCGAAAGTACCGAACGTTAACAGCATGTAAAAGTGAATTTACATGTCCCCTTTAATACCAAGACTGTCTGTCGAGTTTATAGAGAAGTGATGACCTGTCATCAACGCATGTATCAGCTATTAATTCACCACTCCTGGGAATGACCCAACTAGGCACTATCAACCGTGCCCTAAAACCCAACGCCAACCTATTTAGCAGTGCCAGGAGGGGGTTTCAAATTAAAAGTACTCGAGGGGAGGAAAAAAATAAGTTTTTACATTTTAGTCATCATTGTAGTATACTTCTAGGCAGGAGAAAATATGGTCTCTCCAAAAATGTCAACCAGCAATATTGAGTCCACGCATGCAGAACTGTCGAGAAGTGAGTCATTGCTCATGTTCAGCCTTGAAACGGACCGATCACATTAAAAAAAAGTGGCCAAAGTCAAGCTTTATGGTTGAGCTGCTCAGCCACGTTCCCCTATTCTCTGGCGTGTGATTAGAACGTTCAGTGTGGACCTCTGCCTTTTTTGTTCACACAGCACGACTGCTGCTGCCGCTATTGTTACAGGTGCTTTTCCGCTCGACTGGTCTCGTTTCTCTCTCGTGGACTGAGAGCGACAGTGACATGCCCCCACCCATAACGAATGCACGGGAGATGTTTCTGCCTGACGCCTCTCTCCTCGTTTCCTTCCTCACTTTTTAAATCAATATTTGAGTGGGAGGTGGGCCCCACGTTCGCCGCCACATATCTCTGGGGAGCAGGAGGCACTCTGGCCGGTGGTCTTGGTTTGGATTTTAAAGGAAGGGATCAGACGGAGCAGGGCACAGACACTAAATCAATGGCCTTATCCAAACTTCTTGCTCCGCATGAGGAGAAAACGGAATTTCTATCAGGAGATTATATTTGTTCACGAGCTTCTGACCCGTTGGCCCCTTTTTCCCTTCTATCTTCCATCCAGCTCAGAACTGCAAATAATGTACAGCCAGGCTCAAGTTTTCAGTGTCTTTAATTCTCTCTATTTTGCCTCCTTCCTGGTCTTTCTCAAGCCATGTTTCCTCATTTTTCGCCCCCATTCCAGAGATGGATTATGACATTGACGTACCCAGGGCACGGATGTCTCAGGGGCCCTTCACACAGGAAGCATTCTAGCGTTAAAAACGGCTAGACGGAGGAATAGAAGTGAACCAAAGGCGCGTTTATGGGTGCATGAAATCCCATAGAGCATTTATCCCTTTGCTTTGATTGGTCAATGGTTTAAAATAGACATTGATTCAATGTGCGACATGTTCTTAACTTTCCAAAGTGCCTAAAATTGATATTGTTATTTGGCATATAACGGCACATATTTAAACATTAAAGAATTGGCTCCCTTTCAATTCATGAATGTGAATTTGAATTGAAATGCCCATACCTAGGAGGAAGTCGAATTTGATTTTGGATTACAATGATAGGAAGATGAATTGTTTTTCAGTTCAAAGAAATTCAAATTTGTTGAAAGTCCCAATTGCAGTTTCAATGCAGCTTCAAAGATCTCTGCACGATTCCAGCCGAGGAATAAGAGTCTAGCCTAGCGAAACTACCAGTCATTTCTTAAAAAATAAAATATACTTTTTAACCACAAATGCTCGTCTTGCACTGGCTCGACTTCACTCATTACATAGGAACTTTGGAAAAGTCACGCGTGATGAAGCTGGAAATACTAACCCAGTGTTTACAAAGCAAACATGCAGAAAGAGTCAAACAGCCTTTATAAAAAAAAAGTTTTTTGAAGTTGGAGGAGAAAATAAGAAGTTTTTCGCTCTACCCTACCATTTTGAACTGGAGTACACCGACAAAGAACTAACCAGGCGTGATCTTTCCAGCTCAATTACATAATGTGTCAAGTCACGCATACGCATCACAGAGGTAGTGCAAGATGAACATTTGTGGTTAAAAAGTATATAAATTTATATTTTTAGAAAATAGACAATCGTTTTGCTAGACTAGACTTTTATACCTCATCTGGGATCGTGTAGAGCCCTTTGAAGCTGCATTGAAACTGCAATTTGGACCTTCAATCCATTGATCCCCACTGAAGTTCACTATATGGAAAAAAATCTTGGACTGTTTTCCTCAAAACCTCAAAAATTGGGAGTAAGCAAATTATCAGAAAATGTTATTCTGGAAGTGAACTAATCCTTTATTAAACTTGTCTTGTCAAGCCAACATTCAAAATCTGAAAACCTTTGCTTATCTAGTTTTAATAATATGAACTGGTTTGAATTTCAGTCCTTTTTAAATCTACTTGGGATTTGTCTCAATTAAAATCTGAATGGCTCACAACCCTGAAATCTAGTAAATATGAATTGTTTCTGTAACCCTTCAGGGCCCCCTGTTGGTCTGGAGCCTCTAGCAAATGCTAGGCAGGCCTGTGGATTGCTCTCTTTCTTCCTATTTATTTATGCAATCATAAACATCGCCCTCTATAAACCCAGTTTATGCAATCTTATTTTATCTGCTCTATTAATGCATTCAATACAGCAAACCTCTCATTGCGTTGTGCTACCTTTCCTCCGTTTGATTTGCTGTCTCTGCACACAACGTCTAATCCTTTGCTTCTCCTCCGGGGCGGCAGATTGACTCCTGCCTGGAGCCCAAAGCCTTCCTGACATCATCTGAGTTCTGCAGCCATGACACACAGTCCCTCACTGCACCATGTTGTTCCTCTGTCGCACAGTCATTAATATTGATTTACTTAATTGGTTGAGCCTAATCCATCCAATAGGGCTGTAAACGTAGCCCAGCTTGGAGAGCATTGCACCTTGGGATAGTTGATGAATCATTTTGAATCGTCTTCTGTGGTTTGTAAAGCATGATTACCCATCTTTTCACCCCTCACACTCTTTTCCCTCTCTTTCAGACATTCCACACAGCAGCAAACCAATAAAGTCATAACAAGCACAAGCCAACTTGTTAAACAACTCACTGACATCATCAGCGGGTCTTCACGGGTAAAATAAATCTTCTCTAAATCTCTCATTTTTCTTTTGTTTCTGGAAAAATGATCCTTATATAAGTATAGCCAGTGAAGTTGGTTTATATTATGAAGCAGTTCCACTGGCATTTGTACTGACAAAAATAAATTGCTGTCTCTGTAAAGTTATGGTGATATTAAACTGAACCAGCGGTAATTTTAAAATCATGCTATTTTGTTTCCTCGCAGCAAGACAGACTCCGTCTGACAAGACTCAAAACAGAGCTATCAGATTCTGTGCAGCGATATGGAGACCTGCAGAAGGTACACAAGAAACATTGGCTGTCCCTTTTTTCCCTTTATTTTTCACAAAATAACACATCATTAGGGTTGTAAGAGTTTCTCCAACAGCTGTCAAACTTGATATGAGAAATAACTATTAAAATAATGCAAATTAATATTGCGGAATAGGTACTTTTTTCTTTTAGCTATACAAAAAATACATTTGTTGTAAAAAAAATTTCAATAAAAAGTACAAAACTTGTGGACAGAAGGGCAAAATTAAAGAAAAATTACAACAAAGGATTGTTTGAATGGAGGATAAAGAGCCCCAATTAACTTCCAAACAAATTCAAGCTGATCTGTAGACACAGGGTACAGCAGTGTCAGCTTGCACTATCCGTCGCCATCTGAATGAAAAGGGACGCTATGGTAGGAGACCCAGAAGGACACCACTGCTGACACAAAGGCATAAAAAAGCAAGGCCGGAGTCAAAACCACAATCCTTCTGTGAGAACGTACTGTGGACAGATGAGAGAAAAGTAGAGCTTTTTGGTAAAGTACATCATGGCACTGAGGAAGGGGTTGCATTTTTTTGACAGAATTGCAAGGGTGCCAATATTTTTGGCCATGACTGTATATGTATGTATATATATATATATCAGGGGTGGTGAACTCAGGTCCTGGAGAGCCGCAGCCCTGCAGAGTTCCACTCCAACCCTAATAAAATCTCACCTGCCTGTAGCTTCCCAGTAACCATTCAAACCTTGATTAGCTTGTTCAGGTGTGTTTAATTAGGGTTAAAGCAAAACTCTGCAGGGTTGCGGCTCTCCAGGACCAACGTTCACCACCCCTGATATATATATATATATATATATATATAAATGGGATCTATAATATTAGGTTTTTCATGTAATATACAGTACATACAGTTACAGTGAGCATGTATAAAATATTAGTTGTCATCATAATTTTAGACNCTCTGCAGGGTTGCGGCTCTCCAGGACCAACGTTCACCACCCCTGATATATATATATATATATATATATATATATATATACATATAAAGCAAAAGACTAAATGGGATCTATAATATTAGGTTTTTCATGTAATATACAGTACATACAGTTACAGTGAGCATGTATAAAATATTAGTTGTCATCATAATTTTAGACAAAAATGCCATACTCAAAATAGGTTTTATATATCAAAATATTTATTTTCCTCTCAAAGGTTTTTTTTCCTTCCTACCAAAGAAATAACTCCATACTCCATTGAGCATGTGCTGAACTAGTGTCAACAGTGTATGTTTAAAATTTAGTTTTAAAACATTTGCCAGTCTCCTCGACTGAATGTGTGCAGCCCATTCATGCAGCAATAATGTACACCAGTGAAAAAAGAATCCATTGAACTTCTCTTTAGCTCAGCTGCCATCACATGTCTGGCTGTATTTGCATATTAATGTCATTTTTTCCCCTCTCCTCTGACAGAAAATTGCAGATCGTTCGAGGGCCTTGCTTCCTCCTGCACAAAAGGACAGGAAACAGGTGAGTGGGCTTCAATATCACAGAGTCCAGAGAGAGTCCACTTCTTCCTCTTTGTTCTTTCATGAGCTCTTCGACATCCCTGTGACAGTAAGATAAAGAGTGTGACTGCGTGTGTGATTGCGTGTGGATGAGGAGCTCTTTGATGCCCCTCTTTTCTCACCACTTCATTTTCTAGCAAGTCACATATCGACTGTCAGAACTTCAGGACACTTACAAACCTCAGTCCTCAGTATGAAGTTTGCTTGTAACCACTACACTTGTGGGACAGAACGTGTCGCCCAGGCGGTCATGAGGTGGTCAAAGATCTGGGCTGCATTTCTCAAAAGCATTGTGAGCTAAGTTGATCGTAGAGACCATTGGTGGCAATAGTTCTAGGATCTGCTTATGATGCTTCTGGGAATCGCAGCCCTGGGCTGGAAAGAATATAGATCTGCATGAGGAAATACTTAGACCTACATTCTCTATGCAAAACACTTGAAAATGAAAATTCTGTCATTAACTCACCCTTGTATCATTCTGAATAAAATTCCTGTTTTAACTCTTTTACCACCACTGACAAGATTTTTTATCATTTATGATACATTGCTTCCCTTCCATTGTAAGGACATCAATAAAATAGACCATGTGACATCTGTGGTTCATCTGTTGTAAAGGGGTCATCGGATACCCATTTTTCACAAGTTAATATGAATTCTTTAAATTCTTTAGGGTCTTAATGAAAAGTGTATAACATACTTTGAATAAAATTTCTCAGTGGTAGTGTAAAAAACCACCCTTTTTACCTTGTCAAAATCAGCTGTTTTCAGAGTGAGCCGTTTTGATGCATTTCCCTTTAAATGCTAATGAGCTCTGCTAGCCCTGCCTCTCTCTTCCGTGGGGTGACGAGCCGTAATGTTTGCTTTAGCTGCGCTTAGCCGCGCAACTTGCTAACTAGCACATTATTAAGAAAGGCGATTTACAAGGATGCATAAAAGACCTCTAATACTCACTTCTGCTGTAGATGAAGCTGGATCATGAATGATTCGCACAAACATAGACGCGTTTATGTAGATCGCCAGCCGCATTTCCTTCAAAAACGAAAGTAAAGTTAATCCTCTGCATCTTCAGTGGCTCAGATGTCAGGAGTAAATGATGACTACTATGTTCATTATTACATCCAACAACAGAACACCTCAATCGCTCAATCAGAGACATTCTTGTCCTTCCCTGCACCGGAGTCAAAACAATGGTGGTCTGACTGTTTTCAGCTCACTCAGGGCGGGTCTAAGTTAAGATGACCGTGTCAATCAACTATCATGGGAGTGACCTTGGGTTTTTTGTGACATCACACAGACAAGATGCTGAGAATGGCTTGATTTGAAAAAGGGAATTTTACTTACAAAGATTAAAAAAAATACCACTTGGTGGATTTTTATCATTATAGGGTGGTTGTGTACACACACTGCCAACACACATTTATGTTCAAACAACATATAAAGGTGAGTTTTGCATCCGATGACTCCTTTAACTTTATGAAGCTAAGAGAATACCTTTTGTGTGCAAAGAAAACAAAAATCATTACTTTTTTCAACCATTCACATCATGATACTTTCGTGAACATGCGTCAAAGACTGACAAGGAAGAGATGAATGCAGTATTCTGGTAGCTACATAAAATTAACACTGATGTCACATGGACTATTTTAACAATGTCCTTTCTGAGCCTTGAACGTGTCAGTTCTTACGGGTTTGGAACGACACAGGAGTGAGTAATTAATGGCAGAATTGACTTACGCAGTGTAATTTAAGTCTACTGAAGCCATTCGATTATTTTTCTTAAATCTAACATGGCACTATCAGATGTGTCATGTCAGGTTTGATGTCATCTTGACATTGTGACACTCAACCTGGCATGCCACATATTAAGGTGTCATGTTTAAATGGGATACAGACACAAATCTATCATTTGGCTTGTATGATGCTTTTATGGCGTGAGAGAGAGAGTGTACATTACCTACATTTTTTTTCTGTACACATTCCACAGTAGAAAGTAAGGGCCAGTTTTATTAACAGCTTGCACCAGTGCAAATCGCCTTTTGCCATTAAAATTGCACTGTCAGGTTTTACTAAAGACACACAGTGAAGAATTGGTGCTGAAAAGGTGTGGACACAGTTATTTTTGTGCCTGACCGTATTGAATATGCATTTGCAGGAGTTTCCCTTTCAGATACAAAATTTATGGGAGGAGAGTATCCAAATGAATCACGCAACGCATTTTAATAACGTTTGCGCTTGTCAAATTACTGGGATTTGCAGCATTTAACGCGCCAAAAAGTCTTAAACTTTTTGGCACTTGAAATTGTTGCGATTATCCACAATTTATTTGGAATGCCAGAAGAACTCATTATCTGAACAGATTTTTTATTTGCTTCAAGAGTCATGCAATACCAAGTCTAACAAAGGTTCTAGCAAACCGGTTCTTTTTATTGTACTGTGGCGTCTTTATTTCGTCATTCTTTATTTGTGACTATGGTCATTTGCACTGCACTTAGTATATTGCGTTGGTCAATATGTAAATAAGATGTTGTCAGTGTTCTTTAATTTGCGCATTGTTAGTAAATCACCCACAGAAATGTCCCCTCCCATCGGCGCTGTTTTGGAATTGCGTCTCGAGCTAATTTTCCCTGTTTTGTAAAACTGGTTCTAAGTTGTATAGGTTTGTAGTGACCTCAAAGTGGGAAAATGATGACAGATTTGTAATTTTGAGCAAATTATTCCTTTAACCCCACATTTCTCCAGGTTGTTTTAGAACAAGTGATATCTTAAATTGCATTTCACTGTGAGAACAAAAAGAAAACATCTTGTGGAGACGAAACCAGACCACAGATGACAGTCCTAGTGACGTTCACTCTCATTGGAGGAGTTTCATTTGATGAAACGCACTGAAACGGACATCTCCATCACCACAGCTTTTTTCAGATTCCATCAAACTTCACTTTTCAGTTCATCTGAGTTGGCTCAAGGATGCACTGATGATTGAAAGAGTTGACTGAATGATAGGAATTGTGTTCAATATTACCTGCAGTACAACAGCAGCTCAGATAGACTCAGCTGCTATGCGTCTATAGCACATACATACACGCTCCTGTCTTACAGTCTCAGGTCTGTTAAAATCCTCTCTTATTCTATTCCCTTCCCTCCTGTCGCTCTCTAGAGACGCCGCTTTTATGTGAGACTCTGTCACCTGCGGCAATGTCTCTGATCTTCCGTCTCCTTCCACAATCCCCCCTGGAAACACCCGACCAGAGCAATCAAACAGGATGTGTAGTTCTAATATGAACGCCAAGAACACATCCAAAACAAACAACATGCTGAGTTGTTAGTCAAGAGTAAGACGTTATTAAGGAGTTGTTTGATCGCCAGGTTCTGCCGGAGTCTTTTTTTTCAGGTTCAGAAGAGAACAGGGTTTGTTATCAGCACCGCCAATCTGTAAGATGATTCATGAACGTGACTCACTATTGTGAATGGAAAAATCACAGCGGTATAGACTTTTATTAAAGCAAATCCATATGTTTCAATGAATTTCTCAACATCAAGTGTAATTTCTTATTGGCTCACTTCCCACTGCGTGGAATAAACAGAATAACAATGCGCTGATTGTTATTTTTTTCATTCCTGTAAAAGCGACTTTATATAGCAATTTTAACTCTTTATCTTAAACTTTATCTCACAATTACCTGAGGCAGAAACAGGCTTCCATAGCTTATTGAGTACTACGGCAAACAGGCGACAGACAAACTAACTCTGTGTTAAAGGAATTACCTTGCATCAATCTGTTAAATGTGTTCAGTGTTATTCATTCACGTTTGGGTGGATATTCTTGTGTTTTCCATTTTCAAACTTTCATTGCATCCCTCAATATGGGTCAGCATGCAAAACTAATAGAAAAGTGTTTAACGCTAGTTGCACTAATTTAAATCTGAATGTGTTGGCACAAGTCTAGAGTTCCCACTTTGAATTCCCACTAAGAATTAGAGAAGAAAAGTAATTGTCTTTCTCACTTGTTTAACCTTTTGCTCTTTTGACAAAAGAAAAAAAAAAACTGTCAGAAATGTACTCAGACCTATCATTTCAAAAGAAGAGAAGGGTCAGGGTGTTGTCTTTGGATTGATTGGCGGAAAAAAAATGGCTCCACTGGTGTAAATAACTTACTCTTTGCTATAATTAAACCATCTCTTAGCTTCAAGCACTCGAAAGACTTGTATTTGAACAAACTTTGTAAAAAATATGTATTAAAGTTACTGTGATATGTGTGAAAGCCTTCAAATCATAGGTACATTACATAATAGCACTTATCCTCCAAAGAATTTCGATTACTGAGACATTTCTGAATAAACGTCTTAAACTGGGAATATCTCGTCTTGAATGAGTCATGCTGATCCTATGACTTAATGTGATTTGGATCCGTTAACTTTATAGGAGACCCCCCTCTGTTTCTCATAGGAAATCACATATGAGCACATCTTGTAACTCTAATATTTTGAGGAAATTCAGAGCAAATTTTATTATGCTGCACGTAGTCTGAATTTAAAAAATAAGACATTTTTAACATTTTTGAAGGAATATAATGGTAATGGTCTTGTTTTTAATGAGGTAAAATTAAAATTCACAGCTTTAGACTAAATTTCAGGGCAAATTATTCATCCAAGATACAGATTATAGGATAATTTATGTTGTAGATCTTGTCAGTAGATGCGAAAAACTCCAACTACAAGCCACTCTATGACCTAACAGACAATGATATCCTCAGTGAGTGGGACGACAACAACCGTGCGAAGATGATGATGTTCTCAGAGTGGCATTGTGCTGGGCCGAGATGTATTGGATGTGCTAATTCTGAGAGGGAAGAATACAATGAGTCATCCAACACATAGCAAAAAATAATAGCGCACCTCGGGCCTTTATCGATGTCATGCATATGCAAGTTGAGAAATTAGCAGATCAATGTGGCTCTCTCCAAGTGACCAACTCCCACCTCTTCAACCTTCAGGCTGACAGAGAGTTCAACCTAAATGACTAACAAAGGCGGCGGACGCTTTTTTTGCAATTCTTTCGCTTCAGTATGAGGTGGCGAGTCATTATCATTGTATTATATTCTCCACAGCCGTGAAATGTCAGTGCTTTGCTGTTATATAAGATGTTTACAAATGGATTTCAAGGAAAGTTGTGTCACTTCTGATATAGAAGTTTCACCAAAGTCAGGTCTGATGTCTGTAAACATCTACAAGTGCTCTGATCCTCTGATAATCTGATCTTAGCAGAGGCAGGTTTGGGGTCACTGAGTATTCAGGGCATGTGCAAAGAGTCATCATTTTATTACATACAACTATGGTATACTTTAAAATTAATGTTAGAATAACTGCAAGAAATAATTTTTATGATGTAGCTGTCTAGAGAGACTTAAAGAGGTACTTCAAGCAAAAGTAAAGAACAAACTGGTGTCTGTGTATATTATACATACAGTACCCCAATCAGGCATAACATTATGACCACTGACAGGTAAAGTTTATAACATTGATTATCTCTTCATTCACAGTACCTGTTAATAATATGGGGTATAATATGTTGATGTGGGATAACAAGTTGATGTGTTAAAAATGGGCAAGCCTAAGGATTTGAGCGAGTTTGTCAAGGGCCAAATTGTGATGGCTAGTGGTCCAAGGAAGGAACAGTGGTGAAACGGTGACAGGATCATGGGCGGACAAGACTCATTGATGCACATGGGGAGCGAAAGTTGGTCCGTGTGGTCCGATTCAACAGAGGAGCTACTGTAGCTCAGATTGCCCAAGAAGTTTATGCTGGTTCTGATGGAAAGGTGCCAGAATACACCGTGCATCGCAGTTTGTTGCATATGAGGCTGCATAGCAGCAGACCAGTCAGGGTGCAAATACTGACCCCTGTCCACTGCCGAAAGTGGTAACGGTGGGCACGTGAGCATCAGAACAGAACCACGGAGCAATGGAAGAATGTGACCTGGTGAATCATGTTTTCTTTTACATCACGTGGATGGCCACATGTGCGTCGCTTACCTGGAGAACACAAGGCACCAGGATGCATAATGGACCTTTCTCACATTTCCGGGTTTCTTGTAACGGAAGTCGTCATAGTTGGGTAAAATCCGAGAGCAGTGAATAGGAGAGTACCACAAATATATTTTTTTGCATTCCCATTTGCTCAAATAGCAAAAGAAAAACTCCATGATGGTGTTTTCCCAACTTTCAGTCAAAGGGAAAAAATTGAGAAAGACTGATATTGGCAGTCAGAAGAGAGAACCATGTCCAATTTACCGTCCCTCCCATTGACACTGCGTTAGAAACACCCTCGCATCAGCGTTAGCTTTTTGTAACTTATTTTTTCAAAAATCAAACACTAAAAACTTTCAAGGATTTATGATTATGATGACCATTGAAACGCGTCATCACAGTCTTGTGAAAAGTGTCCATGGGAAAAAGGCAAGCCAGCAGAGGCAGTGTGATGCTTTGGCCAATGTTCTGCTGGGAAACCTTGGGTCCTGCCATCATTGTGGATGTTACCTTGACACGTACCACCAACCTAAGCATTGTTGCAGACCATGCACACTATTTCATGGAAATGCTATTCCCTGGTGGCCGTGACCTCTTTCAGCAGGATAATGCGCCCTGCCACAGTGGTTTTCAAACTGGTCCTGTGAGCACCCCCAACAATTCACATTTTGTAGGTCTCTCATATCTGACACACCCATTTCAGGTCTTGCTGTCTCTGCTAACGAGCTGATAAGTTGAATCAGGTATGATAAATGAAAAAACGTGCAGTGTTGGGGGTGCTCGCAGGACCGTAAACCACTGCCTTACCACAAAGCAAAATGGTTCAGAAATGGTTTAAGGCATTGCTTTTTAATCACATTTTGTGTGTCTCCCGTATTTACCACACCTGATTCAAATCATGAGCTCGCTATGCACTAAACTAAGTGTGTCAGATAAGAGAGACATACAAAATGTGCAGAGCGGTGGGTCCCCAAGACCAGGATTGAAAACCACTCGTTTAAGGAATGCAACAATGAGTTTGAGGTGTTGACTTGGCCTCCGAGGATCTGCTGCTAACATCTTGGTGCCTGATGCTACAGCACACCTTCAGGGGTCTAGTGAAGTTCATGCCTCGACGGGTCAGGGCTGTTTTTGCAGCAAAATGGGGACCAACACAATATTAGAAAGGTGTTCATAATGTTATGCCTTGATTGGTGTATATATGTATGAATCTCATCAAGTTGGTAGTGTTGTTAAGCATTTTACATTTATTCCAAAATAACAACTCAAGCCATTAACAATTCAAACAATATACGTTTTTGTAAACTTATGTTCCACTATTATTTTTAATAGTTAACTTTTAACTTTTTTTTATTATTATTATTAGTTTTTGGATCACCAATCATCAAAGATTGGTAAATAGTGGTCACAGACACTGAGATTTACTTGAAATTTAAAGTAAATTAGCTGATTACTCACTAAAAACTCCCACAGATCACATTTTCATGCAATTTTAAGTCTTATTTTGATGTAACAAAGTGGTTATATCTAATTGTGTGAGTTGTTTACTTTTTAAAATGAATCATCCCATTAACAGCATTATATTGTTCATTCAGACTGATTCGCAAACGCGCACAAACAGAAGATGGGATTTATCGCAGTCATATACAATCATATCTCGATGGAGGCAGTGCCTCCTCTCACATGACTTTCCTCCATTCATTCTCAATTACCCCCTAACAAACTCACTGCAAAGCTTCAGGGATTCTGTTAAAACTTAATGGGCTCAGGGGATGCGAGAGAGATACATTTTGTTTTATTTTTGTACTACAAATTTTTTCCCTTCCAATATTTTAAATAGATACTGCCTCCTTGGCTCCTCGGAGGATACACCCTTGATATATACATATGCTGTACTAAACCATTTAGCTCATATAGTGCTGAATCTGAACATTGTATGTACTCTTAAAAAGTTTAAGAAATGTTCTCTCTCTCTTCTGTGTGTGTGTGTGTGTGTATTTGTGTTTGTCTGTGAATAGAGCCTACAAACTCCATTCAGTGAACTGGTTGAAGAAGGGCCGTTGTTCGGAGCTGGGGAGAGTGTTGAGGGTGATGGACAAGCATTCCTGTCAGAGATCAGTGAAGAAGATGTGGAGATCCTGAGGCAAAGAGAAGAAGCACTGCTGCAGATTGAGGTGGGAGTTCAATAGCCACACCCACTGAAGACCTAATTGCATTAATAAACCACACCCAACAATTCTCAGCTTCTCATTATTACTAAGCATTTATTTTCGTTATAGGGAAAAATTTAAATCAATCAAAACATTGGTTTCTTATGCTCACCAAAGTTGCTTTTTATGAAAAATAGTGTAAAAACTGTAATGTTGTGAAATATTATTACAGTTTAAAGGGACTGTTTTCTATTTTTAATATGTTTTAAAATCTAATTTACTCTTATGCTGGCAAAGCTGAATTTTCATCAGCCTTTTCTCCAGTTTGGTAAAAAGCTTTGGTAAAAAAAATTGTCCTGAAAGCTTTGGTCTTTAGTGTCGCATGAGCCTTCAGAAACCATTCTAATTCGCTGATATATATATATATATATATATGTAATAGCTACGAAAGCATTATAATAGGTTTGCTTTCCAGTTGCTTTTTTAGAGCCCTGTAAAAATGTTGATTTTTGTCATATGTCCATACAATCGTCGGTGCATTCCAAAGTCCTTTTTTTCTAGATTTTAGACACACTTGAAAAGAACAAACATTATCGTTGGAAAGAACAGCGTTGCATCACTTACATTTCCATACAAACAGAACCCTCATGTCTGCATTCTTTCTGTACCCGCCATCATCCTTAGGAACTGTCTTTTTACCAAAGCTTTCAGGACAATTTTCCCGAGACTCAATAGTTTGGTTTATTCTGCTGTCTAGTCACAAGCACACAAGCAGACGGCTTTTGAATACACCGCTGAAAAACAGCATCACGTTGCTCCATTGAAGTATGTCTCGTCTGTAGCAAAACAGCTGTTTTCCTCCAGATGTGCATTTGCACAGATGTGAACCTGCGATGATGGGGTCATTCCGTTGTTCTTTGACATCCGTTTGGGCCAATTTCAAAGCCATTTGTTTTGGATGTGCACCGTGCGCTGGGTGTCTTTGATGCAGGGTGTTCAAAGACAAAAATGAAAATGAAATAAATGTCAGCCCGTCATGATTATCGACAAGGCTGGAGGGAAAGCGAATCATGCAGATGGCACGTCAAAACAAATGGCTCTTTCTTGTTTGAATAGCAGGGAGTTGAGAAACGAGAGGGGCCACGCATCCTAATGACCAATGACAACCTCGAAAAAGCCTTGAAATGAAGACATATGGCTTTTCCCTCCTGAAGACCTGTCTGAAGTTCATAGACACTCGCTCGCTACCGCATCTGGCTAACAGACAGGCATCAAACAATCCCGCATCCCGCAGCCCTCTTAATAAATTCCCATTCATCACACGGACAAAACCTGAAAGGCTCAAACAAAACCGACAGCTTATTTTAGTCGCTGAGAAATTGGAGGTTTTTTCAGGTGATCAGAAGGATGAGTCTGTGCTCCGAGAGCTCTGACGCGGCTTCTGGAGATGTCTCTGGCCACGGGCCCAACCGAGCTGATCATATCTGACAATGTGCTTTTCCTGTCTAGCATCTTCCCGCCTTCCCAACCCCCCAAACCTTCAGCCTGCCCCGCGCCGCCTCCTCACGCAACTCCCCTCAAGTGAATCACCAGCATTTGCAACCCTTTCTGAGCCCTGCTCTCTCTCTTTTCGTCCATCTCTCTCTCTCCCGTTCACTGTTAGATGCATTCCCGAGGGAAATGGAGAAGATGGAATGTCTGTTATCCGTGTAAAGTACAATCAGTCCCCCCCTCGTTCGCTCTCTCTCTTTCTCTCTCTCTCTCTCCAAAAGCTGATCTGTCCTCCTGAGTAGTTCACATTTACTCTGGCGGCTTGTGCGTTCAGGCGAACCCTTCTTCAGAGAAGCGTGCAAAGGGACGGACACACACACACAAGTCCGACAGAGGACGGGGGGGTTATTCCACATGCCATTATGGATTCTCCGTCTTGATTTTCTATGAGGCGACCCACAAGGGTAATGAACTGTACCTCTAGGATGACTAATTCGATTTGGAGTCACCCTATATTACAGTAAAACGACGGACAGATTTGAAGGGAGGAGCCTGGCTCCGCCCCCCACCATTTGTGACATCAACCCCAGACGCACATCCCTGACACTTTGGCACTGGCCATCATTTCATCAAAATGATTTTGTAAAAAAAAAAGGAAAACATAGGGCATGACAAAGGACAACTTTCAAGGGGAATCTGAATGCAACACCTGGCCCATCCAGGAAGAAAAAATACAGACACGTGTCTCCCCTGCAAATGTGTCCAGTGCATCCCTTTTGCCCTTCAGTGAGAAATGGAGATTTCAGAGCGTAGTGGAGCTACAGTAAATGATGTAAACGGCAGGCAAGCACTGCTGTAATCTGCTCGTGAATCTCTACTAAAACTCTTAACTCGAGATTGAAAGTGTCTACTTATAAGATTCCATGTAAATTTTACTAGGGACCAAATCTGTAAGTCAGAAAATGAGACATTTTAATTGATTCTCCTACGCAGCAATGAGACTAAATTGTCTCCTGCTTCTCAGATGTTTCCACTCAAAAAAACCCTTTAATCTCTTATTTTGCCTCCGAATGTGTTTCTTTTAGAGTTTCCAATGGGAGATTGGAGGGATTTAGCTTTGACTTGTAGTGTTGTGCTGCTTATGGTATTTCTATAGATTGTTTACTTTTTTACCAAGTAGTGTCATTTATTAACTAAGTTTTAGTATAATATATAACATATCATGAAAATCTGACTGTTCTGTGTTTAAAGGAGAAGTTCACTTCCAGAACAACAATTTACAGATAATGTACTCTCCCCCGTGTAATCTGAGATGTCCATGTCTTTCTTTCTTCAGTCGTAAAGAAATTATGTTTTTCGAAGAAAAACATTCAAAACATTTTTCTCCATATAATGGACTTATATGGTGCCCCGAGTTTGAACTTCCAAAATGCAGTTTAAATGCAGCTTCAAACAATCCCAGATGCGGTTGTAAGCGATCCCAGCTGAGGAAGAAGGGTCTTATCTAGCAAAACGATCGGTTATTTTCATTAAAAAAATACAATTTAAATATTTTTTAATCTTAAATGCTTGTCTTGTCTTGCTCTCCCTGAACTCTGTGTATTCTGACTCAAGACAGTTAGGGTATGTAGAAAAACGCCAATCGTATTTTCTCCCTCAACTTCAGAAATCATTTCAAAATCATTCTACATCGCTGCAGAAGTTCCGACCCAGTCTTTGCAAAGTGAACATGCAAAGAAGATAAAACACCCTTAACAAAAAAGGGTAAAACAGCAATATAGGATGATTTTGAAGTTGAGGGGGAACATGAGATGGGAGTTTTTCGACATACCCTTACTTTCATGAACCGGAAAAAACAGAGGTCGGGAAGAGCAAGACAAGATGAGCGTTTGACATTAAAAAGTAAAGTGTATTATTTTTATGAAAATAACCGATTGTTTCGTTAGATAAGACCCTTCTTTCTCGGCTGGGATCATTTACAACCACATTTGGGATCGTTTGAAGCCGCATTTAAACTGCATTTTGGAAGTTCAAACTCAGGGCATCATATCAGTCAACAAGACATGAACATCTTGGATAACAAGGGGGTGAGTACATTATCTGTAAATTGTTGTTCTGGAAGTGGACTTCTCCTTTAAATGCTATAATCGGGTCCTCAGTGTATCTACCAACTCAGAAAATGTGAAAAAGTACAACACAGTAACTTTGTTTTGGTAAGCCTTTTTTTGCAAGCATGTGAAAAAACGAGCCACTCTTGACGTGGAAAAGGGCTCTTATTATGATATTACTGCCCCTTAATCTGTACCTTTCCACCCACGGCGCCACCATTTAATGTAGTTTTTGCAAGCAATAACGGTGTACAGAAGTTTCAACTATATGGCTTTGAAATGCATGATTTTAGCACGATAGACATGATAATCAAAACCAACCTTTTTTTTAATCAAATTTTCTGAGATACTCTGATAAAAAGATAAAGGCACAGCCCTATTCTGGAAAAAGTGGGCGGGGAGCAGTAGCTCATTTGCATTTAAAGAGACATGCACAAAATGAATGCGTTTCTGCTTCCACTCAAATGGGCATTTTCAAGAAATGATATAATCAATGATCTGTGGGGTGTTTTGAGACATAACTTCACAGACACATTCTGGGGACATCTGAGCCTTATATTACATTGTAAAAAGGGGCATAATAGGTCTCCTTTAACAAACTTTTTTTTTTTAATAGTTTATTTAACAATAAGAACACTGTTGCTAAGCAATCTCTCATCTTGGCATCTTAGCTCATCTAATCATGCTGATAATGAAGTTAGAATTAAGAACTTAGTGTTTTTAGCTCAAGTGTTACATAACGTGAAGCTGTTTTTGCACTGATCCAGATTTATCATTAATTTATGACTAACTTTTGCATGAAATAATATTAATTAAAAAATAAATCAATCAATAAAAAAGAGAGTAGAGTATTAATTTCACCAAATTTTTAAAATTGGAATAAATAATTCTATTTAAATATTATGATTTCCAACCTAAAATATTCTCAATTAATTTGGAACCGAACCGAGTGGTTTGTTAAGCCATTTAAAAAAGGATTATTGCAGTTGTTTTCTTTATGGTCAGAGTGCATTATACCTAGTGTGTACAGTGTACAGCATGAACAAATAGTCGTGATGTTTTCATGTGCTACTGTACTTTGTTCTTGTACATCTGTAAGTTGTTTTGACCATGGTCAGCCAGAGCACATTGCATGCTTTTCTGTTTTGATACATTGAGGCAAAGACTTTGTTATTATTATAACAAACAACCTGACGCTTGTAAGAACACCGACTCTGTGGGAGTGCTCTCTCTCTCTCTCTCTCTCTCTCTCTCTCTCTCTCTCTCTCTCTCTCTCTCTCTCTCTCTCTCCCTTTCCTTATCTCTCTCTCTCTTGCTCCCTCTATTAATCCACAGCTCTGCGCTGGGAATGATCAGCCCTAACAACACATTTTCACACTTCTTCTCTAAATTAAACCATATAGGTTTGTGATTGGAAATGAAGAGCTATAGGTTAGTAAGAACCAGTAAACCAGCAAGAAACCTTGACCAACCAGTCTAATTCACAAATTACTCTTTCTTGGGTCTTTCTTTTCAGAGAATCAAAAACCAGTTAGAGCTATTACTACATTAATCTGACTCACTTACTGAGCTGCAAATCATTAATTTTGTCATGTCCGACTGCTTTAACAGCACATTGTACCTAATGTGAAAAGCCTAAACAGTCTAAAACATGGAAAAAATAATTGACAAATAGTCTGTAAAGCATGAAGATTTCACAACACAGTAACTTATCAACTTTTTATTTTTTTATTTACTTAAGTTTTTTTAGGATCTTTAGTTTTATTTACATTGATAAGTCTGTTTTATTACTACATTATAGAAAATTCTACAGTGCAGTTTTACATTATTCTAAAGTGTTATTTTTAATGCCATTTTAGTCTGTGCAAATGGACTAAAATGAATGAAAGATGACAAACAAGAGTAAATATAAAGGATACTTTTTTTTTCTAGACAGTTTTCGCAGTCATCACACACTAAAAGGATTTTATGACCAAACTAAGAGGCTCTTTCTGGTTTTACATTTGCTGTATTGATTTGTTTTTCTGAAAGTAATTTCTATCCTTTTTTAAACATTAATATCTGCCTTGCTTTTTTTAGCGTTTGCCATTGCCTTTATTGTGCATCCCTGTGATACGCCTCTGATTATTTTTGCTGTTGTTGTTTTTGTGTCACAATCAATAGCAAGTGCTGTTGAGCAACTCGTAATCTAAAAGATGACATACACAACACTCCCCCTACCATCTCCTTTTTTTTTTTTTCTTGTGGATGAGATGCACACACACATACTTTGTACCCTAAGACTGTGTGCTTTGAGTTTTGAGGTCCTTGGGCTGTGACGGAAAGGAAACATTTGATTTTACATTATAAACCGTTTATTCAGCAAGGGCAAAAAAGAGACGTTTCACGCTTAAGCCCTCAGCAGGCTGCGCACGGAAATGTCATCATTTTTTTGGGGCTGTAAGCGTGCGCGTAAATCTGCTTAACAGTTTTTCTGCTGTGGCACTGACACCGCGTCCTGTTGCCCGTTGCCTTTGGGCCGGGGGGTGTGGGGGGGAGGGGTGATGTGGGGAGAATCTCATATCAGCGTTAAACACATTTATCTAGGAGAGTGAGAGAAATACAGAGAGAGAGAGAAGAGAGGCAGGGGAGAAGGGTGGTGGCTTGGATTCTGGGAGGAGGATGGAAGGCAGCATTAGGAGTGAAAAAGGAAAGTGTTCCACACTTCAGTACTGCAGCAGTACAGTACATTAGAGCAGAGGTTTTCAACCTTTACAGGCCTAGAGATCCTCCAACCAAACTCTCTGCCAACCTAGTGACCTCCAGTAGAAAAGAGGGATTTTCTAAGAAACCATCTGTAAATTAATCATTATTCTTTTTCTGTAGTGATTAACTGAACATATAAGGTCTACTTGGCACCCCACTGAACGCTCGTTTTACTTTTTGTATTCAATGTGATGAAGTGTTTTATTTAATATGGTTTCATTTGAAATAGGCTATTTAAGGCGATACTTGAGTTTATTCATAAGGATGTGGTTGAAATGTTACCCATTATGTGTGTGTGTGTGTGTGCGTGTGTGTGTGTGTGTGTTTAAACATAATTTGTTATAATCAGGGGTGCACATAAGTGGTGTGCAGGTATGACCAAAATAAAAACTGCTGTATAAAAAAGTTCAGACCACTCATTTGCGTACCGACATGTTTAATAGCTGCTTTAGATTCACTAAATATGATACTGTACGATTTCCATTCGAAATGAAAGCATAAATCTAGGCGACGTGTTGCCGTTTAAGGGCAAAATGCAGAACATTCACTGACGTGCATTTGCCGGCAACCCGCCAAAATAAAAACTTGCTGATTTTAGGTTTTAAAATGTTGACATTCATAGTAAAAACTAAATAAATAAATACACAGGTGCATTTTATTGATGGCATTTTGAATGCACAGAGATACCGTGACGAAATCCTGAGGCCCATTGTTGTGCCATTCATCCACGACCATCACCTCATGTTGCAGCATGATAAT
>JAHKKF010530754.1:4712-17262 GCA_019740295.1 Labeo calbasu
GGAGCTGAAGAATTTTTCTGAAGAACAGCGGGCAGTTTTACTGTTCTAGGACTATCACTAAAAAACAACAACAACAACAACAAAACAGCTGTGGATCATTCAGGTAACACAGTATTAAGAATCAAGGGGATATAATCTTTTGGACATTTTTATGAATTCAACTATTATTTTCTCATGGACTACATTTAAACATCTTTTATGTGAAATATCTTATTCAGGTCAGTACTAAATAAACAATAACATGCATTTTGTATGATCCCTTTTATTTTGGTAAAATAATTCATATTCTGAAATGAAGGTGTAAACTTTTGACCTCAACTGTATTTTAAGTTGTCCTTGTTACACTGTAATTATATATTCAAGTACTAAGTAATATTAATTAACTACATGCACTTACTATGTGGTTAGGGTTAGGATTAGGCTTTGGTTTAGGGTTACTTGCATGTAATTATAAATAATTAATTGTTATTATAACAAAAAGTACATGTAACGTTTAACAAGGACACCTTGAAATAAAGTATTACCAAGACTTTTTTAATATTCTGAATATGCTGAAAAATGAATCAAGTCAGAAAATGCCTTAACACAAATAAAACCATTTTAATATAATAGCTCAAGATTTCAGTAATGTGGAAAACAAAAAAACAAAAGAACTGTATAAAAATAAAGTAATAATACAAATGCTTAACTATAGTTTAACCTATAGTTTACACTTACCAGCTTGGTTGGTTTAAATAACTACTAGTGTTATTTCATAACAAAAAAATGGTTAATAAACAAACTACTAGTGATTAATATTAAAATACACAAAGTAGACAATCTATTTTACATTTTTGCCTGCTTTTGTATATTAGCAGAGTAGTGATGAAAAACTTTAATTAAACCAGGCGGCGGGTTAAACTGAGTCTTCCTGTTTGAAGGTTCTGAAAGGTTCTGTGTTGTCACTTTCTTTGGTTTGTGCACTGGATAATAAGGGCGTTTCCATTTCCTCCACCTTCACTTTTACTGCAATAACTGTAGAGACATAGACAAACCATGTCAGAACAAAAAAATATGCACATATTTTGAATATATTATCTGAAAAGATTACATTACATACTTTCTTCCTCAGGTTCAGTTTTTATTTGCAAGTTAAAGGGAGTGACAGAAGAGTTTGATGCCTCTTGTGACTGATTCATCTCTGGATTCTCAGGCTGTGTGGGCTGGGTTTTAGATGTGCATTTACTCATATTTTTCTTTACAAATCTTCGCCCTAAAGTAAAAAATACAGAACTGTAAGAGAATGAAAGGAAGGCAATGACAACGCAACACAAAAAAGTGAAACTTACTCCTTTTCCCCATAAAAGGTTTTGCCTTTTTGCTTGTGTGCTTGTGTTCCTGACCCTGAGGTGGTTCTACAGAGAGCAAAATATAACATGTAACAACCAAATTTTAAACTGCATATATGAATACCATGACAATTACAAGTATTTTACCTGGCCCGATTGGTGGCTGCAGCTGGTAGCCAGTGATTTCACACCAGCCCACAGGATAAATTTCAGGGGACTGACAGTCTACCCACTGATCAAACTCAGGCTCCCAGCCATCGAAGTGAAGAAGGAGAAGCCGGCCTACGCAGCGCCTAACAGTGGCCACACACACCAACCGGGGCTCCATGAGGTCCACTGCCTCTAGCTTCATACCTGAGGTAAAGCCGTGGCCTACATCATCCTGGGAAAGATGTACGAGATGAGCTTAAAACACAAACGCACACATGCATCAACACTGTATATGGCTCAACTGTGAAAATAAAAGGTTTACTGTATTGAAAAGTCTTCGTGGCGCAGCTACAGTTCCTGTTTCTTCTAAATATTTTGTCCATGTAAATGTGGCGTGATCATAACCTGATAAGAAAGTATGTAATATCAACAAACTATGAAATTGAAAAAACATCTGCTCTTCTCCTTAAATACTGATTTTAGACATTGAAGATATTACCAGGAGGTAGAGTAAGAGGTATGTCGTTGTTTTCACAGTATCCAACAGGTAATATGGCATGTGAGCTGGCATGATAACAAAACCAGTCAGAGCCATCACCGATTTCAACACCGTCAATTCCTACCATGACGTATCCATCCAGCAACACCTAAGAGACAAGATAAGCCAGGCCAGTGCAAATATTTTCAATGAGATACTGAAATTATAAACTTAAAGTCATGAAGTGGCTGTATCGTACCTTACGAACTGATGCAACGCAGATGTTCCCGAGGTTTAGAGGATCAATTGCTTCAAGTTTCATGCCTTCCTCAAAAAACTTATCTCCCATGTAAACAGTCCTCAACTGTTCTCATACAGTAAGGAATTATACATAGTAAATGATTACATGACAAGATATTTCAACTAACATTGACCCAAAAAGAAAAAAAGTCATAATATTTTAGTTTAAAAACATTTCAGTGAAATGGTATAGGAACCAACCTTCTTGAACTGATCTGACACACTGTTTTGAGGGACTTTGCGAAATGCTGGATGGCTACTCATGTTGACACTCGTATCTGTGGGGTAAATGCCATGCATGATATTATTTATAAATAACCTAATGACCAATACAATAAGTGAAAAAAGGTCATTTGTTTCTCTTAAACATTTTAATCTGAGCTGGAAACTATGGAAGCCCGTTTCTGCCACTGAATAAAAAAACTAAATTTTATTGTGACTTTTTCTCTCACTATTCAGACTTTTTCTCCCATTTTTCTCAGAATTATGACACATAAGCTCAAAAATCTGACTTTTTTTCTCAGAATTGCATGATATCAACTTGCAGTTCAAGTTATAAAGTCAAAATTACGAGACAAACTTGCAGTTCTAAGAAATAAACCCACAATTCTGAGAAATAATTGACAACTGTGACGTTTTTTTCTCAGAATTACGAGCTTATATCTCACAATTCTGACCTTATAACGCGCAAATTGCAAGTTATTAAGTCAGAATTATAAGTCAGAGATAAAAAACTTGCAATTCTTTTTTCCCCACATAATTGGGCTTTATAACTTGCATTTGCGAGTTTTTATCTCGCAATTCTGACTTTATTTCTTGCAATTGTGAGTTTATCACGCAATTCTGAGAAAAAAAGTCAGAATTATGAGTTTACATCTAGCAATTCTGACTTCATAACTTGCAATTGTTTGTTATAAAGTCAGAATTGTGAGATATAAACAATTTTGAGGGAAAAAAGTCACTTATGTGAGTTTATATCTTTATTTCTCAGAATATCGAGTTTATTTCTTAGAACTGCGAGTTTGTCTCGCAATTCTGACTTTACAACTGAGTTTATATCTAGCAATTCTGACTTTATTTCTTGCAATTGTGAGTTTATCACGCAATTCTGAGAAAAAAAGTCAGAATTATGAGTTTATATCTAGCAATTCTGACTTCATAACTTGCAATTGTTTGTCATCAAGTCAGAATTGTGAGATATAAACAGTTTTGAGGAAAAAAAAAGTCACTATTGTGAGTTTATATCTTTATTTCTCAGAATATCGAGTTTATTTCTTAGAATTGCGAGTCTGACTTTATATCAGAATATAAAGAGATCAGAAATTCTGACTTTACAACTGAGTTTATATCTAGCAATTCTGACTTTATAACTTGCAATTGTATGTTATAATGTCAGAATTGTGAGATAAACACAATTTTGACAAAAAAAAAGTCAATTGTGAGTTTATATCTTACTCAGAACTGCGAGTTAATTTCTTAGAATTGCGAGTTTGTCTTGCAATTCTGACTTTATATCAGAATATAACTTTATATCTGAGTTCATATCACACAATTCTTTTTTTTCCTTTTTAAAGATCTACTTTTTGGCATTTTTTGCATTGATTGTGACAGGACAGATCCGAATTGACAGCAAGCAAAGTGGGAGGCGGGGGGGTTGAATCGGGAAAGGTCCTCGAGTTGGGATTCGAACACAGGACGCCCGGAGTGCAACGGCGCTGTATGTCGGCGCACTGCCCACTAGGCTATTGGTGCCGACATATCATGCAATTCGACCAAAAAAGTCGAATTTAAGTTTAAGTTTAAGTTTACATCTCACAATTCTATATATATATATAATGTTTTTTTTTGTTTTGTTTTTCTTCAGAGCCCTGATGAAACATTATCATGGTCACGAATTGAGAATTTCTTCCCAAAACGTATTAATTTGTGGCAGTGTTTCATTAATTCACTCCCTCATTTGAATTAAACCGCTCACACAACTGTCTACCATTTAACTAGCAAGGCAACAAGTCACGGGAACAAATTCTTTTTATATAACCATATCTTTATTGGACAGTTATGAAAGATAATTTTCAGCTTGCTCATGTAAAACTATGCATGTCTCCATGCTTGACTCAATCTAACCACAGTTTCTTCTCACCTGTTTCTTTGATTGAGTGACCCACTCTTTTAGACCAGCCTACGGGGTGTAATAGAGGACTCTGCATGTGACACCAGAAATCTGAGAGCACCTCACCCGAGGGTCCCAGTCCCCCATCCTCATACAGCAGTCTGAGTCGGCCTCCTATGACAGTGTCCACCACTGCAGAACGAGTACGGCTCACCTGCGAGCGATCGACCACCTCCACCCGAACCCCCTGCCTGAATGGACACCTCAAACTGTCTGCCATCTGAAACAAGATGGGAAGACAGTTATGTGGAAATAAAGGAATGGCAGACTGCATCAATGGAATGTTAATTTGCCAGTGCGGTCACCTTGACATGAAAGTCAACAGGAAGAGTGTGTGCTCCAACCAGTCTCTTCATCAGGTAGGATTTCCAGTCTTTAATATGCTGGTGCACCTCTGTAGAAAAAAAAAAAAAGATGGTCAAGATTTAGCATTTTTAAAGAAATTATACCTGATGACCACTGGTGTGAACATTCACCTTGAGGGGGGACCAGTAGCTTGCTGTTCACTGCACACCAGCCTATAGGATGAACATCAGCTGTGCCTAAATTACACCACAGGTCATGGCTGTCATCATCCTCAAAACCCTCATAGCGCAGAAGAGCCTTATAGCCTGAGAGAAACACAGTGAATCTATTTTTCACACAATACCACATTATAGTACCCATAAGTACATTTAATTGCATACTAAAAATTTACAATATTTTGCATAAATAACTGGGTTAAAGGAGAAGTTCACTTTTAGAACAACAATTTACAAATAATTTACTCACCCCATCCAAGACGTTCATCTCTTTCTTTCTTCAGTCGTAAAGAAATTATGTTTTTGTTGAAACATTTCAGGATTTCTCTCCATATAGTGGACTTCAATGGTGCCCCCAAGTTTGAACTTCCAAAATGCAGTTAAAATGCAGCTTTAAAGGGCTCTAAATGATCCCAGCTGAGGAAAAAGGGTCTTATCTAGTGAAACAATCAGTTATTTTCTATTTACTGCAATTTATATACTTTTTAACCTCAAACGCTTGTCTTGTCTAGCTCTCCGTGAACTCTGTGTATTCCGGTCCAAGACAGTTAGGGTAGGTCCAACTTCAAAATCGTCCTACATCACTGTTTTACCTTTTTTTCGTAAAGGCTTTAATTATTTGCACGTTCACTTTGTAAACACTGGGTTGGTACTTTTGCAGCAATGTAGGATGATTTTGAAGTTGGAGGAGAAAATGAGGTGGGGGATTTTCAACCGTCTTGAACCGGAATACACAGAGTTCACACAGAGCTAGACAAGACACACATTTGACACACATTAAAAAGTATATAAATTGTAATTTTTTTTTTTAGAAATTAACCGATTGTTTTGCTAGATAAGACCCTTCTTCCTCGGCTGAGATCATTTAAAGCCCCTTGAAGCTGCATTTAAACTGCATTTTGGAAGTTCAACCTCACAGGCACCACTGAAGTCCATTATATGGAGAGAAATTCTGAAATGTTTTTCTCAGAAAACAATGTCTTTACGACTGAAGAAAGAAAGACATGAACATCTTGGATGACAAGGGGGTGAGCAAATTATTTGTACATTTTTGTTCTGGAAGTGAACTCCTTAAAACCATTTTTTTTTAAATATTATAAGTCCACTTCCAGAACAAAAATTTACGGAGAATTTATTCACACCCTTGTCATCCAGGATGTTCATGTCTTTCTTTCTTCAGTCAGTAAGAAATTATGTTTCTTGAATAAAACATTCCTGAATTTTTCTCCATGTAGTGGACTTCAATGGTGCACCCAAGCTGGAACTTCTAAAATGTAGTTTAAATGTAGCTTCAAATGGCTCTAAACGATCCCAGCCAAGAATGAAGGCTTTATCTAGCAAAACAATCCATCATTTTTTTAAACAAATTGACAATTTATTTACTTTTTAACCTCAAACGGACGTCTTGTCTAAGTCTGCGTGAACTCTGATTTTTTCCGGTTCAATATGGTCAATACAATTAGGGTATATCTTGTTTTCCTCTTCAACGTCAAAATCATCCTACATCGCTGTTTTACCCTTTTTTTGTTTGATCTTCTCTACATATTCACTTTGTAAACACTGTGTTGGTACTTCTGCAGTGATGTAGAATGATTTTGAAGTTGGGAAAGAAACAAGTTTTTCGACATACCCTAACTGTATTGACCATATTGAACCGGAAAAATCAGAGTTCACGCAGACTTAGACAAGATGAACATTTGAGGTTAAAAAGTAAATAAATTGTCAATTTGTTTAAAAAATGACCAATCGTTTTGCTAGATAAGACCCTTCTTCCTCGCCTGGGATCGTTTAGAGCCATTTGAAGCTGCATTTAACCTGCATTTTGGAAGTTTAAACTTGGGGGCACCATTGAAGTCCACTATAGAGAACAATTTAGAAATGTTTTCCTCAAGAAACATAATTTCTTATCGACTGAAGTAAGAAAGACATGAGCGTCTTTGATGACAAGGGGGAGAGCAAATTACCTGTATTATAGTGGTATATTTTTCAGCAGTGGTGCAGGAAACACTTGAGTAGGGCTGCACGATAAATCGCATGCGATTTTCAGGCATATTTAGTCAGTAAAGCCGGTACTTTGATTAGCAGTAAATTTCCATCACGTGTGTTCAGCTGGAGGGCAATTTATACACAGAGCCGTAAATCACTGACTAATCAAGTACCGGCTTTACTGACTAAACGCGACTGGCAATCCCATGTGACTAATCGTGCAGCCCTACACTTGAGTTTACATACCTGCCAGCTGTACAACAGTGGCGATCCAGTACACCTTACTTGGCAAGGCTGTGTGAGTGTTGAGAACCTCCACTTTCAACCCTACATAGATGTCGTCCCATTGAGCGCAGAGTGGTACCTGTAATATGGAGAGTAATGGATTGACATTTACACATTGTTACAACACTCACCACATTTATCTTTCACAGAAAGATTTTTCCATGAACCACGGTTGATAGAAATAACTCACATGTCTGAAGCAGGATACAGGGGCAGCAAGGAGGCCACTTTTCTCAAGGTAACTACCCCAGTCAAACCCAGCCAAAGTAGCTTGGAAGTAGACAGTACAATATCAATATATAATTTATACATTTGTAAAGCTCACTGTAGTTAAAAGCGAAGGTAATCTGTGTTTTGTCCCACCATCTTGTCCAAATGGTCTGCTCTCCTGATGCTGCTCATTGGGCTTTGAGCGTGGAGCCTCAGTTTGTGATTTCAGAGACAGTTTGTGTGATGACTTCCTAGTCGGTGGCCTTCCCTGAGTACAAAAACAAACAAAAATTTAATCATTGTTTGAATAAATGTGGGTATAAATAATATCCCAGACAATCCCACCTGGAGCCGTGCAACAATTGAGGATTTCTTTGAGTTTGAAGAGTATGAACGTGAGCATGACACACTACAGAAGCGCTTGGACCTGGAGAAGAAGGTTTCTGTGGTGCCTCTGGTTCCACACATTTCACATGTAACTGCAGAGACATAAAATTGAGTGGGGTTTACATATACAGTTGAGGTCAAAAGTTTACATATACATTGCAGAATCTGCAAAATGTTAATTATTTATGCAAAATGCATGTTATTTTTATTTAGTACCTGACCTGAATAAAAGATTTCACATAAAAGATGTTTACATATAGTCCATAAGACAAAACAATACTTGAATTTATTAAAATAACCCTGTTCAAACATTACATAAGCTTAATTCTTAATACTGTGTTGTTACCTGAACACTGCTGTGTTTTTGTTTAGTAATAGTTGTTCATGAGTCCCTTGTTTGTCCTGAACAGTTAAACTGCCTGCTGTTCTTCAGAAAAATCCTTCAGATCTCACAAATTCTTTGGATTTTCAGCATTTTTGTGTATTTGAACCCTTTCTAACAATGACTGTATGATTTTGGGTAAATCTGGGTAGGGCAGATCAGGGTAAATTTAACTTATTTTGTCTTCTGGGAAACATGTAAGTATCTTCTGTAACTTCTGAAGGGCAGCGCTAAATGAAAAAAGAAGATATTTAGGCAAAATAAACATAAAAAAAATGTACACATTCTGTTCAAAAGTTTACACCCCTGCCTCTTAATGCACTGTTTCCCCTTCTGAAGCATCAGTGAGCATCTGAACCTTTTGTAATAGTTGCATACGAGTCCCTCAGTTGTCCTCAGTGTGAAAAGATGGATCTCAAAATCATAGAGTCATTGCTGGAAAGGGTTCAAATACACAAAAATGCTGAAAACCCCAAGAATAACAACTCAAGGTAACAACACAGCATTAAGAATCAATCGTATGTAAACCTTTGAATGGGGTAATTTTTATAAATTCAACTATTATTTTCTTTTGTGGACTATATGTAAACTTATTTTATGTGAAATACCTTCAGATCAGTACTAAATAAAAAATAACGTGCATGTTGTATGAGCCCTCTTGTTTTGGTAAAATAATTAACTTTTTGCTGATTCTGAAAGGTGTATGTAAACTTTTGACCTCAACTGTAACTATCATGGCATGCACTAGTCCATGTTCATTAATGTAAATGTTCCTGAATTTACCCATTCCATCACTTTCTGCCCAAGAAGAAAGTGTCACAGAATCATTAACATAATCATCATCACTGGAATTCTGCTGATTGTTGTCTTCGCCATCAAATATTCTTTCTTCTCCATCATTCATAAATGCCAATTCCTGTTCATCCTTCAAAAAAAAGCGAAGTTATTCATTAATCAAAACAATAAAAAATATGTGCTAAAATTATGATACACACACACACACACACACATATCACTCACTGATGCGAGCTGTTGAGGTTCAGTGGTCGCTGCGCGTTTTCTCTTCGTACATAAGGGACAGGAGACACCTCTACCTCCGCAGTTACTGCACGGTGGTCGGATGAAAACCGTCGGGACAGCTCCATCCTTCAGTCTCAGCCCTTTAAATCCCATTGTCTTTGCAGTGGCATAAGATTTCGGATCAAAGCAGTCTTTGCTGAAGTGCTCAGAGCATAGATGGCAGTACGCCTTGGCGACCCAGTTCTTTCGGGTCTTCTGGACCTGCTTTTCCCATTTGCGGAACTCTTCGGGGTCTTTGGGAAATCTGAACATTGAAACATTCTGCCCGCTTAATTTCCCGCAGCCATAAGCAACACATTTATTAGGCATTTGTAATTTTTAATATAGGTGTGGGGTCATATAAAGGTCCTCAGCGTCTGGGGGAATGCAGTCTGCAGCTGGCTCCAAAAGTTGACTGCGAATTACAATTCAAGAAGCATTTAAATATTTGCACCAGATAACATTAAACCATATTACGGCTATTACTAGCATTCATTTATTGGTGCATGCATATAAACATAATTTTAAGAACATCTAACAGCTCCGTATAAATGGTAAACACTAAGCAAAAAGAAAGAAAACTCCACAACAAAACATTTCTCACCTGCTTTACTCTTAGAAAAGCCAATGTGGTGTGGTTTGCTTAGCGTGAACGGCGCAATATCGCCATCATCCGGACTGGAGAACCAGATTATATCACAAAATGGTTTCATTAAACTGTATGATTTTATACGATGGTTATTTGCAATACGAAGTAATTAATAACAGGATTTGTTACATAGAAAAATATATGGATCTATTATACATGAATATTAATATGTATAATATTCAAATACTTATCTACGTACAGGGTGGCACAGCGTGGTTCCATGGTGTAATGGTTAGCACTCTGGACTCTGAATCCAGCGATCCGAGTTCAAATCTCGGTGGAACCTGACTTTTGTTTTCTGTGAGGTGAAAACAAATCAGTGACTTTGTACTGTATAGTGCGTTTCACAGTGCGTATACGTAAATGAATAATATCAATAATAAAAGAGAAAGCAGTAACCAATAATGACAGTGTCAGTCTGAAAGCTTTATCACTGTTGAAGTCACATGACTGTACCTGTACTCATGGCTCTTCCTTTCTGCAAAGCTGAACTAGGTCAGTAATGTAAAATACATTATTAACACTACCAACACTTCCTGTGAGTGAACAGATAAAAACTATTTATTCTGTTTATTCTGTAAGTTCATTCACAATTGCATGGATGTCCACTTACAGTCAACAGTTTTTGAACAGTAAGATTTTTAATGTTTTTGTAAAGACGTCTGTTCTGCTCACCAAGCCTGCATTTATGTGACCAAAGTGCAGCAAAAACAGTAAAATTTTGAAATATTTGTACTATTTTAAAATAACTATTTTCTATTTAAATACATTTTAAAATGTAATGTATTCCTGTGATCAAAGCTAAATTTTCAGCATTACTCCAGTCTGCAGTCTCACATGATCCTTCAGAAATTATTCTAATTTGCTGTTTCATTTACATTTCATTACATTTATTATTATTATCAATATTTAAAACAGTTGAGTATTTTTTTGTCAAGTTCTTTGATGAACCTTGGGGTGCTTTAAATTGTGGTGATAAAGACATTTATAATGTTACAAAATATTTCTATTTCATATAATTGCTGTTCTTCTGAATGTTCTAATCATCAAAGAAACCTGAACATTTTCTCCTCAGCTGTTTTTAACATAATAATAAATGTTTGTTGAGCGGCGAATCAAAATATGATAGAATGATCATATGACTGCAGTGATGATGCTAAAAATTCAGTTTTAATATCAAAGAAATAAATTACATTTTAAAATATTTTGTAAAATACTGTATATCTTTTGCTGTACTTTGGATCAAATAAATACAGGCTTGGTGAACAGAAGATACTTCTTAAAAAAATATTTAAAATATTACTGTTCAAAAACTTTTGACTGATAGTGTACAAGTTCTCTAAATTGAAGGAAATTAACTTACTAGCAGAATCTTTTGTTTATATGTTATGTTAAATTGAAACTGGCAATTTCTTGGCATTTTTGTGTGCAGTAGTCATCAGACGGTGAGCTGTGAGGGTGTGGGCAACCATAACCTTGACAAGTTACTTATTTCTTTCAGTAAAGTAAAACATGTCTATGAATAAAGAGAGAGATTGAGGGTTATTTGTTGGAATATGGGTAAACAGATGATATGTGAGGGGTAGATATTTGGGATTGGGATACATAAAATGAGGTCATCAAAACAATAGAGTAAATTCAAAAAACATTATTTTAATAATGCAATAATTTTATATGTGAAAACACAACATAGATTGCCAGCCTCAGAGGCACTATTATAAATCCTTTGGGAGCCTCAATGACTGTCGTGCAATCATTTTCATAAAAGTTCCAAAAGATTGACTCACTTAGCTACATAGTTGGGTCTATATTAAGGCATTTCTGCTTTTCATCTAATATATACAGTATATTTATTGTACCAAAATAAGAGGGATCATACAAAATGCATGCTATTTTTATTTAGTACTGATCTGAATAAGATATTTCACATAAAAGACGTTTACATATTGTCCAGAAAATAATAGTTGAATTCATAAAAAGGACCCTCTTCGAAAGTTTACATACACTTGTTTCTAAATACTGTGTTGTTACCTGAATGATCCACAGCTGTGTTTTTGTTTAGTGATAGTTCTTCATGAGTCCCTTGTTTGTCCTGAATAGTTTAGCTGCCCACTGTTCTTCAGAAAAATCCTTCAGGTCCCACAAATTCTTTGGTTTTTCAGCATTTCTGTGTATTTGAACCCTTTTCAACAATTACTGTGATTTTGAGATCCATCTTTTCATACTAAGGGCAACTGAGGGACTCATATGCAACTATTACAGAAGGTTTAAAGCTCACTGATGCTCCAGAAGGAAAAACAATGCATTAAGAGCCAGGGGGTGAAAACTTTTGAATAGAATTAAGATGTGTACATTTTTCTTATTTTGCCTAAATCTTTTTACTACTCTTCATAAGCTACAGATGATGCTTAAATGTTTCCCAGAAGACAAAATAAGTTACATTTACCCTGATCTTTAAATTCAAAATGTTTTCACCCCCTGGCTCTGGCTCTGCATTATGTTTTTTCTGAAGCATCAGTGAGAGTTTGAACCTTCTGTAATAGTTGCATGAGTCCCTCAGTTGTCCACAATGTAAAAAGATGGATCTCAAAATCATACAATCATTGCTGGGATCAAATACACAAAAAATGCTGAAAAACCAAAGA
>JAHKKF010530754.1:17312-61011 GCA_019740295.1 Labeo calbasu
GAATCAAGTGAATGTAAACTTTTGAACTGGGTCATTTTTATAAATTATTTTCTCTTGTGGACTATCAGTACTAAATATAAATTAACATGCATTTTGTATGATCCCTCTTATTTTAGTAAAGTAAGTAACATTTTGCAGATTCTGCAAGGTGTGTGTAAACTTTCAACCTCAACTGTATTAGTGAAAAGTGTACTCTGGACTGTTTAAAATAGCTAAATTTTTGCCAAATTAGCATTGCTTACAAAAATATTCAATTTTTCAATAGTAGGCAAACTGCTTTCATAAAAATCAAGCACTGGAAAACATTTTTACTCCAAACTTCCTTCATGAAACACTTTCAAGAATGAAGTATTGAAAAATACTATGACGATAAAATTGCCTGCTGCAGTTTAGCTAGCCAGTATGAAATCTAAGGCTAGTCTAGAAAGTTATTTTCTAATAACTTGACACTAAAATAAATTAGTTAATAATGACAATCTATAATAATAATTTATGTAAAACATGAATCACATTTATTCAACCAATTTAACACAATTTAGTTTTCATATAGCAGTCATCCAAAAGGGATATTCACCACAATTTAAATTTTTTGAGTGGGCCTACAACATATAATGGTTTAATATTCTGTATATTAGCCATTTCTAATTTCTATCGTAAAGACAAAGTTGGAATCGAAATTATTCAACACCCTTGACCTGCAAGAAAATTTGCTGCAGAGAACAAAATTTTGTGAAAACAATTTTACAAAATCATCAGTACACTATTATATATACACATTTGACTAATTTTAAAATGTAAGATGATGAATAATGGAAAGAAAACCCTATCAAATTGGCTTTAAACGTTCATGTTCAAAATTATTCAAGTCAAATTTGGTGCAGAATCTTTTATTTTTTAAAACCACCAATAAATGCTGCTTTTAAGTGCTTAGAAGCTGCAATCTTGGCCCATTTTTCGCCTGAAAAAGCTTTCAGATCACTGATGATCTTTGGTTTTCACTTTGCCACCACTGCTTTCTTCAAATTCAACCAAATATTTTCAATAAGAATTAAATATGGAGACTGAACAGGCCACTCAAGAACATTCTATGACTGATCCCTGAACCAAGCATAAGTAGGATTGAATGTATACTTTGGAAAGACTGTCCTGCAGGAAAGTCCACTGATCACCAGATTCAGTCTTTGCACCAAAGACATCACAATTCTTGCCAAATGGCCTAATACTTCAAAGAATCCTTGATGTCCTTCATACAGTCATGATTTCCACTTCCTTCAACAGTAAAACATCCCCGTAACAGGACTGGTCCACCTCAATGTTTGGAGATGGTGTTCTTCTGTTTATATGTTTTGCTGATCTATAGGTCCAAAAAGTTCCAGTTTGGTCACATCACACCATAAAACATTCTTCCAGAACTCCACAGGTCTGTCCAAATTAATTTTAGCATATTCAAGTCAGCGTTTTATGTTCTTCTTGGTCAAGAGTGTTATACGGCAAAATGCCCCAACATGAAAGCCATGCTTGTCTTGTGTTCATCTTATACTCTGCATTGAAATGTTTTTCCACCTTTCACTGGGTCATCTTAAAAGTCTTTGGCTGTTCATTGCAAGTTTTTGGTCAGTTTCTCTGATCAAATATTTTATGATATTGTGCTTTTTCTTCAACACCCGCAAAGGTTTACTGGTACAACAAATTTTAAACTAAGGAATAAAGCTGCCAGCTGTGTCTCTAGGAACTTTTAATGTCTTGGAAATCTTCATATAGCCTTTGAGTTTCTAAAGTAATAATAAAACAAATCTTCTCTATAGCTTCTCTATAGCATTTGTGAGAGCTCTGTTGACTTAGCTCATATGTGACCCTGGAACACAAAACCAGTCTTAAGTCGCTGGGGTATATTTGTAGCATTAGCCAAAAATACATTGTATGGGTCAAAATTATTGATTTTTCTTTTATGCCAAAAAACATTAGGAAATTAAGTAAAGTTCCATGGAAATATTTAGTAAAATTCCTACTGTAAATATATCAAAACTTAATTTTTGATTACTAATATGCATTGCTAAGAACTTCATTTGGACAACTTTAAAGGTGCTTTTCTCAATATTTAGATTTTTTGCACCCTCAAATTCGATATATTCAAATAGCTGTATCTCAGCCAAATATTGTCCTACAAACCATACATCAATTGAAAGCTTATTTAATCAACTTTCATATGATGTATAAATCTCAATTTCGAAAAATTGATCCTTATGACTGGTTTTTGTGGTCCAGGGTCACATATTAGCTAGTCATATTAGCTACTCAAACTTCAGCACATGCATGGGCTAAATGTATGTATGTATGTGTCACAGCTCAAGCTACTTCAGTTTTCTAATAGTTTCTAAAGGTTTAATTGTGTTTTAAGACAGTTTTGTTCCCCACCGTACAAATAAGTGACTAAAAACAGCAATGTCGAATAGGGGTTGAATAATTATGACATAGCCGCGTTATTAAAAAAATCTAGAACTCAAAAATATTACATCATATATTGACATTATCACTTTTAATATACCAATAATCTGATATAGATGTAATTTTTATAAAGTCCTGGATCTTCAGAAAAGCTTGTATTTGTAAAGCACTGCAATCTCTGGGGGGTTGAATAATTTTGACTGCAAATTTAGATTGACAGGTGTACAGAATAATGTTCCTACAGAACCAGATGCTGGATTTTTCTTTCTTTCTTTTTTTCCAAAATTCATCATATTCCACAGTATGCAATTCTTGCATAAATCAAATGTAATTCTTAAATCAAAACTTAGTTTTGTACATATTTTCTAAAAAGTTAATATACTCATTTAAGTTGGATATTGTAGGTAATTTATTCCACTTTTTGAATAACTAACCTACTTTTAATTTAAGCCATTGCAGCTAATAACTAAATCCTGTTAAATTCAACCATGTAAATCTAGTATAGTGGATAAGATTTCAATTACTAACTGAATTTTGACCGTTTCACATAAAAATTTCGACATAAAGCAATGTGAACTTGTATTTTCATTATAGACTAAATTTAATAATTTTGTGCAAACATTTTTAGAAATTTAAATACCAACCTTCTGATTAAAACAAATGTTAAAGAAAGAAAATTAAGCTCACATTTTGGCTCAGTTTAACTTTTGATACTATTTTGACACCATTTGATACTAACATGACCGTACGACACCGTCTACAAAACACACAAACACACCTATGTTGCGAACAGATATGGCAGACAAGCAAAATGATTTCAAACATATCATCGCTCGATTCTGTAACTCTTGACGGGACTAGATGAGTTGTAGAAGAGCCGCTGCGAGTGTCGTTTTATCCTCTCTTGCCGAGCCGACTCCCCCTACCTCCTCCTCCGCTTGCAGAATTGTATAAAGAACAAAAATCGGGCTGGGGAGGGGGGTTGATACGCCGAAGCTGAAATCGAGAGGCGAACCCAGGAAAGAGGAGTATTTTGTACACGGGACTTTCCCCCCCTTCGTCCCTAAAAAGGAGGGGGAAATGTCATATTTTTAAAAGCGATATTTTTAAAATCGAGGATTACGAATAGGCTTAGGCGCCTATCTCTGAGGATATATATTTTAATTCGTTAAAAAATATGGCCGAGAACGTTCTGGAGTCTGGCCCGCCTTCAGCCAAGAGGCCTAAACTGTCCTCCCCGGCACTATCTGCCTCAGCCAGCGATGGAAACGGTAAATATTTATTTTGTTTAATTTTTACCATGCTGAGATATTTGAATCGCTGCTTGCTTGTTTTCTATATGCCCATGCACACTTAAGTCTTTAAGCGGGGAATGGGGTTTTCTTTTTTAGTTTTATGTCAGGCTAGCAAGCTCAGGCTAGTTGGGAAGCTAACTACGTCGGATCCGCACGAGACTAGCTTTAGCTTGTCATTCCAGCTAGGTTAGCATTAGCGCTTCTCTATCGATGTTGGGATTCGCTCACAGCGGCTGCACGCTGCTTTTCCCCTCACCCAGAGTCTGTGCTTGGTGTCAACTGGTGTAAATGTAAAACTGAGTGATGCAATAGAAAATCTATTAGATCTACAGTTGCAATTGCAGTAGTGGGAATTATTTGATTTTCTGTGAAACGCCTGTTTCGGTTTGGTTCTCACTTGCAAAGAGTTTGGAACACTTCTTCAGATAATAAATATAATGTACAAAGATTTATAAAAAATGCATCAGTAATTAGACTTCTACGAGTAGCTTCTGCAAGCCTAGTCTTAAGATTTAATCATTGTGCCTTTATTTACTAATAATCGACAGTGATTAACATAAATTAGCCTGCTAAACTGTGAGTCAATCAACTTCAAAACTTTCTGACTGCACTTGAACACAGTTGTTTTCACAAACTGCTCATGTGCAGCGAGCACATACGTTAGCCACTATTTATTGTGTTTTACACAACATATTTCCCAGCTCTTTTTAATGTTAATAAATTTGATTAATATTGGTTAGCTAGCTGGTCAGCTAATAACAGACTGATGCTGAAGGCCCGCACAACAACTCCCTGCCATTGTTAGCTAGATGCATATCAACTCATTCCTCATTATTTTTAAGTCCGAAGGATTTGTATTGGTTTAGATGAATTTATTTGCTCATTTATGGAGTTTGAATGGAAGAGGCTTGATGTTTGTGTGATTTGGAGGATAGCAATGTACTTGTGTTGTGTTTGAGTTAGCTTGCTGGCTCAAATAGCTTTTAGTGCGTCGGTCATTTTTTTCGGATCTTGATTTCCATTGTTCAGCCATAACACAACTGACGAGCCTGTCTGTTAAAAACAAACCACAAAACATATTTAATATTAAAAGCGGTAATAATTATTACCACGTAAGTGTCCGGTTGTTTCTTATTAAATGTTACAGGATTCGAGTTATTATACTTGAATGCATCTTCAAAAGCGAAGTACGTTTCTTTGTTGATGTCTCTAATGTTTTCAACCTTTTGTTCAAACTCGAGTTTGATCCGGTTCTGATACTAAAGGGAATTCTTTAAGTTGCATAAATGTAAGTGGATCTGAGTCTAGCGTTTTTTATGAACAACATGCTCAGCATCCAATTGTTTTGTCTATGGAGTGAATGTGTGGTCTCCATCACAGCTGCTTCACTTCATTTGTAAGAGCAGCACAATTTCTGGAGTAAATCGACCATTTACACCTGTTTTACTAATGCACTGACTGATTTATCAGATAAGATAAAGCATACTTGTATGTTAGGAAATTACATACTTAAATATATATATTTTTTAAACTTTTGAATAGATGCAAATGGTAGGTGTAGATGATTGCAATACTTGCCTAAAAAAATTGCTTTTTTTAAAATAAATTTTATCACAATAAAATTCAATTTTAAATGAGTAAGTGTCATCAGCAAATAACATGAACTTATAGTGACTACCTGAATACTGTACATCCTAATTCAACCACATGTACTCATCTGTGTTTGGCTTCCTGTCAAACCACAGCCAGCCATTTCAGATAGACAGTCACTAATAAACACAGCTGTCAGTTATCCAGCGAAGTGGCTGTGGAAGTGTTTGGCACATCATTTTGGATTGAATGACAGCTTTACATAGCGATGACAGGACGTGTCCATTTCATTACACTTAGTTTTGTGTTGCACTTCAAAAGCACAGATGATTAAATCACAAACTGTATTTTCATAATATGCTAACAGAAAGTGGTCATGGTCTCGTCTTAGCTTCATATATCCATTTAAGCTGCCCATGCTGTATATTCATGTATTTGTAAGGGCCGTTCATACCAAAAACAGTAATGTTGATGACTGTGAGGCATTCACACCAATGCATGATAACGTACTGTTTATAATACAGTTGAAGTCAAAAGTTTACATACACCTTGCAGAATCTGCAAAATGTTAATTATTTTACCAAAATAAGACGGATCATACAAAATGCATGTTATTTTTATTTAATACTGACCTGAATAAGATATTTCACACAAAAGACATTTACATATAGCCCACAAGGGAAAATAATAGTTGAATTTATAAAAATGACCCTGTTCAAAAATGTACATATGCTCGATTCTTAATACTGTGTTCTTTTATTTCTTTCTTTTTTTGTTTAGTGATAGATGTTCATGAGTTCCTTGTTTGTCCTGAACAGTTAAACTGCCTGCTGTTCTTCTGAAAAATCCTTTAGATCCCACAAATTCTTTGGTTTTCAGCATTTTTGTGTATTTGTGTTTCCTTTTGGAGCATCAGTGAGCGTTTGAACCTTCTGTATAGTTGTATATGAGTCCCACAGTTGTCCTCGGTGTGAAAATATGGATCTCAAAATCATACAGTCATTGTTGGAAAGGGTTTAAACACACAAAAATGCTAAAAAAAACCAACAATTTGTGGGACCTGAACAATCACTAAACAACTACTGTGGATCATTCAGGTAACAACACAGTATTAAAAATCAAGTGTATGTAAACTTTTGAACAGGGTCATTTCTATAAAATTTCAACTATTTTTTTCTCTTGTGGACTATATGTAAACGTCTTTTATGTGAAATAACTTATTCGGGTCAGTATTAAATAAAAAATGACATACATTTTGTATGATCCCTCTTATTTTGGTAAAATAATCAACATTTTGCAGTTTCTGCAAGGTGTATGTAATTGCGTGTTGCTGCTTCTTTAAAGTCGATTGCCCTGTCAATGTTTTTATCATTAATCACCTGGAAAAAAATCTTTCTGAAAGCGATTCCAACATTATTGTTTCTCTGTCATTGTAGAATTAGAATAATTATTATAATTATAGTTTTATCATTCATGGTGTGAACATGCCTTAGCTGTACTTTTTCATGAGTAAAAAAGCTCTGATTAAACTGACATTGCACACAGATTTAGGGGCCGTTAACACAATGCATTTTTGTGTTCTGCCTTAAAACTCAAGCCATAGGTCTGTAAGGTCTAGAGAAATGCTGCAACAAACAACAGCTTTATGCGTAACTTCCATTTAGCTCATTTACATGTAAAGCTGTGTAGAAAAAAAAAAACGTGTTCTGTGTGAATGACCCTTTAATCTATTCTTCGTTTTCTCCCAATTAACTTTTGATTCGATGTTCTTTCTTATGTCCAGATGTAAGTGTTTGGTATATTGCTGAATCTATGCCAAGTCTGGCATATATTACATACTAATCTCCCATCATTAATTTTGCTTCTAAATTCTCATTTCCTGCTGTAGATTTTGGCTCGCTTTTTGACCTGGAGCACGACCTTCCAGATGAGCTGATCAGTTCCTCCGAGCTGAGTCTAGCAAATGGAGGGGACCTCGGCCAGTTGCATGGCAGTTTGGGTAGTGGGGGCGGGGCCATCGGAGGAGTTGTGTCCAGTGGCCAGGATGCAGCGGCCAAACACAAGCAGCTCTCAGAACTCCTCCGACATGGATCGGCATCTGCAGCACAGCAGCAGGGTGTGATGGGCGGCCCAGCGGGAGCCTCAATGGGGCTTTTTGGGAATATGAAGGCTTCTCCAGGTACTCAGGGCATGGGCCCGCAAGGGCAGCAACATCTTTCCCCACAACAGGCCACGCTTATGCAACAGCAGCAGATGGCAGGGATGGTGAGCAACATGAACAGGAATATGCTCGGACCTCAGAAAGGCAACGGACAGCAGCAGCAGCCAGGAGGGCCAGTGCCTCAGCAGCAAAACATGCTCGGAGCGCAGATGGTGAACGGATCGCCCAGAATGGGACATCACAACCCAGGCATGGGCAGCAGCAGTAACCTGCTAGCGGAGGCTCTTCAGCAACAGCAGACAGTAGGAGGACAGGGTGGACTGAGGGCACAGCAGCCTGGAGCAATGAACAAGGTAATGACAGCTTCATCATGCTTAGTCTGAGGCACGTTTATAGAAATGCTTTATGTTGGAATTATCTTGTTTATTCCTCATTAGAGATGCATGATATATCGTTATCAGCCAATAAATGTGACATTTTAATGATTTGTAATCATTTTTGGACCAATATATTAAGAATGATAAATTGTAGCCAAATGACGATGACTTTTTGGGGCAATAATGCTTCCCTGCCAGCAACCTGTTACTTGCATGAGATTGCAGCAATTAGCAAATGACAGTAATCCAATCAATTCCAGATGGACAAAATCAAGCCGCTAGTCTGCCTACATTTTTACCTTGTGTTTCACTCTGATATACATCACAATAGAGAAGAAAAGATGATCACAAGTTCTGTTTAATGCCGACTGAGCATTTTTGTCGTTTAATATAGATTAGTACTTAATAACGGCCAATAATCAGCTTTAAAATATTAATGATTATGAGCTAAATATGTGCAGTAAGTTCCACATTGCAATTTGTTGTGATCTCTCATCTTTCAGAGAGAATTATATCATTTTTATTTTTTCCCAAATTCATTAAAATGTATTGCGTTTTAATAGTTTAAATTAATAAAAAAAGTCAGATCATTTAAATTCATGAAACTTTAACAATTTAATAAATTATTACATTAAAATGTAATTAATTTACCAATAGCATCCTATGAAATTAGTTTTGTTTTTTCCGGAGATTGTCTTTTTAAATTTTTCTGTATTCTGTGTTTTATGATTTAATGCAAATTTATTATCAAAACTGGTGGTAATCAAATAAATGTAGACGGCCTGAACAATTTAATTAAAATTAAATTGATGAAATAAATGAAAAACTTTTTTCCTGCCCTTTTCCACAAACAAAGTGCTGTACAGCAGGTTTACTGTTTAAATTAAAGGATGAAATCATGGACTAGAAATTACATATTGTATAGCAGTAATATATATTTGTCATAATTTCATCAAATTAAACCAAACTTTTGTTTTTGGGGTTTCTAGTGATGTCCTTTGAGTTGCTTTGTGTCCACTACCAGTAAAAGAGAAAAATTGTTTTAAATAGTAAAAAATGTTTCAAAATTTTGCTGTTTTTGCTGTACTTTCGATCAAATAACTGCAGGTTTGGTGAGCAGTAGAGACTTCTTTAAAAAGCATTAAAAACCTTACTGTTTAAAAACTTTTGACTGGTAGTGTATGTAGACCTGCAGAGTTTAGCTTCAACCTGAACAAGCCGAACAAGGTCTAAGAGTTGCTAGAAAGCTACGGGCAGGCAAGTTTGATCAAGGTTGGAGCAAAACTCTGCAGGAATGTGGCTCTCCAGGACCAATGTTGCCCACCCCTGGTGTAGACTAAACTATGCTGACATAAACACTAGTCCATACTGCAAAATGTACAGTCCTCCTTTCATGTATTCATCCAAATTTTGACTCCATAAGAAAAGCATTCTTATCTCCCTCTGTCTGTTTGTTGCAGATGGGGATGAATGCAGCTTCAGGCCCCTATGGAGGCCCATATGGTCAGACTGCCAGTCAGGGTCTGGGTGTTGCAGGGCTGGCCCCTCAGCTCCAGAACAAACCAGGTCTCCCCAACAGTCCGGCCCAGTTTAACCTCGACAAGAAACAGGGCATACCTGGCATGGTTTGTATTCAGTCATATAGATTCTACACTCATTTGAAAGAAGTCTACAAAATATCTTAATGTCTGTTATTTTGGGTTTTTCACAGCAGGCTTCCCAGCCTTCCCCAGCGGGTGCTGCCGGAGCCACAGGAGTGGCCGGCATGGTGCCTAACTCCCAAGGAACTCTCGGTCCCGGATCGGCTCCATCAGCCGTGTCTGCAACAGCGGTAGGAGTTCCTCCAGCGGCTGACCCGGAAAAGCGCAAACTCATACAGCAGCAGCTGGTGCTTTTGCTTCATGCCCACAAGTGCCAGCGGCGGGAGCAGGCCAATGGGGAAGTACGGCAGTGTAACCTGCCCCACTGTCGCACCATGAAGAACGTCCTCAACCACATGACACACTGCCAGGCTGGCAAATCTTGCCAAGGTGGGTGTATAAACTGCATAGAACTGAAACAACGTGGCACTTTCGGTACTGTTGTTCAGTAGTTCTGCATATTTATACAAAATGGTGCTATTACTAATATTAGCTCTGTGTTTTTATTGCTTTTTAGTGGCGCACTGTGCCTCATCCAGACAGATAATCTCTCACTGGAAGAACTGCACGCGGCATGACTGTCCTGTGTGTCTACCGTTGAAAAATGCAGGAGACAAGAGGAATCAGCAGTGTGAGTGTGTGTATTAATGCAAAACATGCTGCTCCATTCATATCAAGTTACTTTGTATCTTTGTAATATTCATTGTTTTCATTGTTGCAAATATGGACATTTCAACAATTGTATTACTATATTCAGATTCAGATTTCTATAAAAACTGTCACTTATTTTGATTAATTTCTGTTTTTTTTTTCTCCAAACAATTTCAGCTCTCCTAGGCACTGCGGGTGTGGGGTTAAGTCCTTCTTTGGGTAATGTAACTGGTGGTCCACCCAGTACCCCCCATCTCAATACCCCTGGACAGATAGACCCTAGCTCCATCGAGAGAGCTTACGCAGCCCTGGGCCTCACATACCAGGGAAACCAGGCTCCACCTGTCCCACAAACACAACGGACAACGAACACAATGGGTAATGAAATACTTCAAATTTTATTTGAACAATTCAAACAATTTTTTTTTGGTATTTGTGCACTTAAATTTCAAAGTTTGGGGTAAGTAAGGTATTTTATTTAACAAAATTAAAACCTTTATTCAGCAAGGACAAGCTGAAAGGCAAAGATATTTGTATTGATTAATCATGATTAATCAAATAGATTAATCGCGATTTAATCGATTTGATTTATCACGCTTTATTTATTTTAGATGCAATTAATCTAATCAGTTAACTGCGATTTAATCAAATGGTTTAATCGTGATTAATCAAAACTAGGGCTGTCAAACGATTAATCGTGGTTAATCACATACAAAATAAAAGTTTGAGTTTGCCTAATATGTGTGTGATTTATTATGTGTATATATAAATACAAACACATTTCTGTATACATTTAAGAAATATTTACAAATATATGTATTATTGTTATAATTTATATATATAATTATTTATATATATTTTGTACATAAATAACATTTCTTTTAAATATATACATTAATTTGTGTGTTTATATATACATAATAATTACACACACATATGTGAGGCAAATTCAAACTTTTATTTTGTAGGCGATTAATCGCGATTAATCGTTTGACAGCCCCAATGAAAACGATTGATCATGATTAATTGCATCCAAAGTGTAAAAAAAAAATTGTACACGCACATTTTATGTAACACAAACTTTTATTTTTGAGTTGTGATTAATCGATTTCACAGCCCTAATTTATTTCTTGGTTTGTTTGTTTATTTATTTACAAATAATCCTGTTATTTTATGTTAAAAATTATCAAATATCAAATAAATGCAATATTTTTAAGCAGCCTTGGCATGATTTCTTTCAAAAAGTCTTACTGACTCAAAACTGTTCATTAGAATTGGAAATTAAGTTTTGCAGTGGCACCTCTTCTCATGGTCTTTCTTATTACAGGAGCAAATCCCATGGGAGTAAACGGAGCAGTGGGTGGTCAGTCTCAGAGTCAGCAATCTAGCCTTCTCCAGGATACAATGTTGCATCTGAACATGAACTCGCAGAGGTAAAAAAAACCCCCCTTGGGTTCATTTTGCATAACTAGTCACCATTCACTTCTCAGGACTTAAAATCTTAGAGTAACACTAATCTGCAGCAGCAGGTGTCTGTCAATTTTGATAAGTCCCTATATAAACATAGAGTGGTCCTCATTTGTTTTCACTCCCCTTTCCCCAGTCTGATGAATGACAGTTCTGTGGGTGGTGTGGGGTCTATGCCTGTGGCCAACCCAGCTTCCAGTGCTGCCATGAGGAAGAGCTGGCACGAGGACATCACCCAGGATCTACGCAACCACCTGGTGCACAAACTGTAAGCTATGAGAAAATTAAACCTGAGGAAGTTACATTACTTTTTTTAATTAGTTGCATTTTGTAGTTGAAGAAAACTTTTGTTATTCATCAGATTTGTCAGTTGTTGTTTTTCATTACTACAGTGTTATTACTATTATAAAATGCATTGATCTTGTCAGGAGAATAGTCATAGATGCTGAAATGGCAATAAAAAAACTAAATAAATTGTAGGGGAAGAACAAGTACTTCAGTTGGTATTATTCTAATAATAATTACTAATAAATAATTCAGTTGATATTAATTTCCATATCCCTTGCTGCTATTCTAATTCTTCAGAGTCCAGGCCATTTTTCCCACTCCAGACCCAGCTGCACTGAAGGACCGGCGGATGGAGAATCTAGTGGCCTATGCGCGTAAAGTTGAGGGGGATATGTATGAGTCTGCTAATAGCAGGGTGAATATATTGTCTTGTTGCCTTTTAATCATTAATGTTTATCATTGTATTCACTGATTTATATGTCACTTCATACATCACACTTTCAGGCTGAGTATTATCACCTGCTGGCGGAGAAGATTTATAAGATCCAGAAGGAGCTTGAAGAAAAGCGACGAACACGATTACAGAAGCAGGGCATGATGCCTACTCAGCCTGGTATGCCCCCCACTGGACTGCAGCAAGGGCCCACTGGGATTGGTCAGACAGGGCCACCCACAGGACTGCCTTCGAGTGAGTACTCATCCACCAAACTGGTCTCTCCTTGCTACCAATGTTTTTTTTGTTTTTTTTGTTTAGTGATAGTTGTTCATGAGTCCCTTGTTTGTCCTAAACAGTTAAACGCTTACTGATGCGCAGGAAGGAAAAACTATGCATTAAGTGCTGGGGGGTGAAAACGTTTTGAATTTGAAGATTAGGGTAAATTTAACTTATTTTGTCTTCTGGGAAACATGTAACTGTCTTCTGTAGGCTCTGAAGGGCAGTATTAATTGACAAAAATATGATATTTAGGCAAAATAAGAAAAATGTACCAATTCCCAATTATGTTCAAAAGTTTTCACCCCCCACTCTTAATGCGTGTATTTTGCTTCTAGAGCATTAGTGAGTGTTTGAACCTTCTGTAATAGTTGCATAGGAGTCCCTCAGTTGTCCTCAGTGTGAAAAAATGGATCTCAAATCATACAGTCATTGTTGGAAAGGGTTTAAATATACAGAAATGCTGAAAAACCAAAGAATTTGTGGGACATAAAGGATTTTTCTGAAAAACAACAACAGGCAGTTTAACTGTTTAGGACAAATAAGGAACTCACAAACAACTATCACTAAACAAAAAAAACACAGCTGTGGATCATTCAGGTAACAACACAGTATTAAGAATCAAGGGGATGTAAACTTTTAAACTTTTAAAACAATTATTTTCGCTTGTGGACTACATGTAAACATTTTTTTTCTGTGGAATATCTTATTCAGGTCAGTACTAAATAAACAATAACATGCATTTTGTATTATTCCTCTTGTTTTGTTAAAATAATTACAATTTTGCAGATTCAAACCTCAACTGTAAATTGTAAATTTTATTAAAAGAGGGTCTTTCAGTTTGTCCTACTCAAACTTTGGGTTCTTAAGGTAATATGTGAACAGAACAGAAAACACCTATTGTTGAACAATTTCTTAGGGTCTTGTTTTTTGTTTTCTTGTTTTGCCCCTCTACCTGTAGATGGTCCTCTCACGGATCCTTCAGTGATGCGGCCTACTGTTCCAAACCAGATGATGAACAGGATGCAGAATGCCACTGGTCTGTATATCTATTATACATACGTGATGCAATCTAGGAAAACCCATCAGATGTCGTGTTGGTACGTTTTCAGGAAATTCAAGGAATGTCATTTTTTTTTTTTTTTTTTCCGACAAAATCAGGATTTCATTAAATTATTATTCTATAACATCTTGTCTGTCATCTCTGAAAATATCTTGGCCAAATTCAGTTGTTTAATGCAGAAAAATAGCTTATTGCAGAAAGCAGAAATGACGGTCTTTCTCAAGAACACGCTGCGGAGGTGCTGTGTAAACCACGGCATGCAAATGTGTTTTTTAAATCGTGAGATGGTGGAGCGCAACAACAGTCTTAAGTAGGCTACTGTAGCTGCTCACTTCAAACAATCTTACTCGTCTCATTCCACTCAATCTTGATGTCAGTGCCTTAAACAATGTTATAATGGACTATTTCACATCCAGAGATGAAGGATTGGATGATGAAGTTACTAAAGAGGAGGAGTCTGATGACAGTCTGTTAAACCATGAACTGAAAGTGAAAGATGTCTCACTTTAAACCTGTTTTTCTTAAAATTCCATTCTAGTAAATCATAGCTATCAGCCAAATTAAGACTTTTCTTACGTTTAAGCTATGGACAAAATAAGGGCTTTCATGTGGTATCAAAACCTAAAAAAGGTAAAGTTTCACCATGTGTTGGGTTTTCCTAGATCATATATGTGCATGTGTGTTTACTAACATATTCTAAATATTTAATCATGGTTTTCACAAAAAATTAGGACTGAACACTGGTGTGATGGCTGCTGATAATTCAGCTTTCCATCACTGTAATAAATTACATTTTAAAATGTATTAACTGTTGTTTTAAATTAACAATATTACTGTTTTTGCTGTGTATATGTATTAACTCTGTTTTCTGCTCTGTGCATTGCAGGTATGAATCCCTTTGGGAATCATATGGGAATGCAGTCCATGGGCCAGCAGAGATCTACACCTCCTCCTCCACTCAGCACAACTCTTAACCAGGTCATTACTGTGACTGGATGTGATACTTTTTGTCGTTTCATGGTTTAGGCTTGTTTTAAGTGTGTGCACAAAATATTTCATCTAAATGGTCAATGTTTTGGCTGTTTCAGGGAAGCATGGCTAATGCGAGGATGCCACAGCCGAATGTTGCACAAATGCAAAATCAGTACATGCAACCTGGACAGTTTCAAGGTTCAAGTCCAGTTCTTAGTGCTGGATCTGTTGACATGGCACACCCAGGAAATGACAGCGCCATCACTCAAGTAAGAGCATAGATATTCTCTGAATTGGATTACATTTTTAAAGGGATAGTTCACCTAAAAATTAAAATTACCCCATGATTTACTCACCCTCAAGACAGCCTAGATGCATATGACTTTCTTCTTTCAGATGAATACAATCAGAGTTGTATTAAAAAATTTCCTGGCTCTTCAAAGCTTTATAATGGTTGAGATTTTGAAGACTAAAAAGTGCATCCATCCATCATAAAACGTACTCCACATGGCTCCAGAGGTTAATATAGACCTTCTGAAGTGAATTGATGCATTTGTGTATGAAAAATATCCATATTTAAAACTTTATAAACCGTAATTTCTAGCTTCTTCTAACTATCATACTTGAGTTCACCCGTCTCCTTTTGGCTTATATTGAAATTCTCAAACATTTTTCTTTACAAGTTCTTGTTTTATTTTTTTTGTGACCGGTGTGTTTTTCTTTGCTCTGTCCACTGCACATCCGAGTTTGTCACTTCCAAGTTTGTCCCCACGTTCGCTTGCGTCCTACGTCATCCGCTGGAACGCCACACTCTTGTGAATGCTGGTATGACAATTAGCAGAAGCTAGATATTAAAGTTTATAACGTTTTAATATTGACACCCCCCCCAGAGCCATGTGGAGTATTTTTATGATAGATAAACACACTTTATTGGACTTCAAAATCTCAACAGCCATTCACTGGCATTATAAAGCTTAGAAGAGCCAGGACATTTTTGAATAGAACTCCGATTGTATTCGTTTGAAAGAAGAAAGTCATATACACCTAGGATGGCTTAAGGACGAGTAAATTATGAGGTCATTTTAATTTCTGGGTGAACTATCCCTTTCAAGTACAATCCAATTATGAGTTAATACTACTACTACTACACATCAATACATCTGTTGTTATATTTTTGGTAGATGTGGTCCTAGCCTTTTACATTCTAGAGCTGTAGTGCATCATATATGACATTTGCTCAGAACTGCATCATGACTGCATTCTAAGTATTTGCTCTGTTTAATATTTCTCAGCAGGGGCAAATGCCTACTTTATCATCTTTACCAATCGGCAGTCCTTTAGCCCAGCCTGGGTCTGCTGGAGGGGCAGGCAGCGGGTCCTCAGTGGGCTCTCTGGGTCCTAACAGCATGAGTGGGGTCCCTCCATCGTCCACCCCAACACAGTCCATCAACCTCCCCCACTGCCCACCCGTCCACCAGAATTCTCCTTCCCCAGCTCATAGCCGCACCCCCACACCAACGCCGGGCTCCCAGACACCCCAACCTCACACACCCAGCCTACCCCAGTTAACCCCAAGCGGCAGTCAGTTACCTCCGTCCGCCAGTTCTGACAATGCCATGCAGTCATTAGGAGGAACTTCTCCTGCTGTGTCTCATACGCCAAATGCTAGCCAGCATCCCCGCACTCCAGTGAGTACTGCTGTTTGGTATGCAACAAAAATACTGGGGCTTCATTTATAAAGTCTTGCCTATGATGATCCTAAATGTAAACATTTACCAAATTCTGAAGTATGCCTACAAACGATTTATGAAATGTCCATTAGCATAAAATGTTCCTAAATGCATTAGATTTAATTTAAGTGACATTTTCACTTGTGGCCTCAGTTTTGGATCTTTCTATACACTTCATTTTATGAACTTTTTTTTAATGTTTTTTTTTCTTTTTTCTTTCCTGTCTTAAGTTGTCTCATAAGGGTTCTCTACCAATGGACGGCCAGGTTCCTACCCCTGCCTCCGTCAGCAGTGCAGATGCATCATTTCAGCATGGTCCTTCAGACTCCACAGCCACCCTTGAGCCCAAGGTGGAGGTCAAGCAGAAAGTAGAAGAGGATGAGGATGAAGAAGGCATGGCAGGAGGAAGAACTGGAAAACAAGAAGACATTAAAGCTGAGGAAAAGCCTGAGGTAAGAAATTAAAGTCTGAATAATATTAATTCTCCCCTGTATCTTTAAAAATTGTTCCATGTGGATTGATTGCTTTCTTTGTGACTTGTCAGACAAAGAAAGAGGAGCCGAGTGATGGTGTGCCAATGGAGACTTCTTCCACTGCAGCTGTGGAGGACAAAAAGCCAGAGATAAAGACTGAGCCTAAAGAAGAGGAGGAGGGTTCAGGGTCTACAGCAACCCACAGTTCACCTTCTGGAGTCCCTAACAAAAAGAAAAGTATGATGCTCTGAATATAATAGATAACCACCCTAATGTTGTTCCAAACCCAAAAGACCTTTGTTCATCTTTAGGACACAAATTAAGATATTTTTGATGAAATCCGAGAGCTACGATAATGCTTTTTGTGCGCAAAGAAAAGAAAAAAAAGACTTGATTTTTCTTTTCTTTGCGCACATAAGGTATTCGTTTAGCTTTCTAAAATTAAGGTTGAACCACTGATGTCACATGGACCATTTTAATGATATTCTTACTTCCTTTCTGGGCCTTGAACGTGCCAGTTGCGTTGCTGTCTATGCAGGGTCAGAAAGCTCTCGGGTTTCACCAAAAATATCTTAATTTACTGTTTCATGCTGCTGTCAGAGATTTTAAAAACTGTTGTTTTAGTAATTCTGTTTTTCTTCTTGCTTTGTCATCAGTTTTTAAGCCAGAGGAGCTGAGGCAGGCCCTGATGCCCACACTGGAGTCTCTTTACCGTCAGGACCCAGAGTCTCTGCCCTTCCGCCAGCCTGTGGACCCTTCGCTGCTTGGAATACCAGTATGTTAATACAGTGCTGTTTTTGGTTTAACATAACCATATTATTAAAGGATAATTTGCTGATTTTTCGAGCAGTTTTGCATTGTTAAAAAATAGTATACAGTTGAGGTCAAAAGTTTACATCCTCATTTCAGAATCTGCAAAATGTAAATTATTTTACCAAAATGCATGTTATTGTTTATTTAGTACTGACCTGAATAAGATATTTCACATAATAAACGATGTTAACATATTAGACCACAAGAGAAAATATGAATTCATAAAAATGGGGTCATTCAAAAGTTTACATCCGCTTGATTCTTAATACTGTGTTCTTACCTGAATGATCCACAGCTGTTTTTTTTTTTGTTTGTTTGTTTTGTTTTTTTTTGTTTAGTGATAGCTGATCACGAGTCCTTTGTTTGTCCAGAACAGTCAAACTGCCTGCTGTTCTTCAGAAGTCCTTCATGTCCCACTAATTTTTTGGTTTTCCAGTGTTTTTGTGTATTTGAACCCTTTCCAACAATGACTGTATGATTTTGAGATCCATCTTTTCACACTGAGGACAACTGAGGGACTCATATGCAGCTATTACAGAAGGTTCAAACACTCACTGATGCTCCAGAAGGAAAAAAAAACGATGCGTTAAGAGCCGGGGGTGAAAACCTTTTAAATTTGAAGATCAGGGTAAAAGTAACTTTTGTCTTTTGGGGAAACATGTAGCTTCATGTAGTATCTTCTGTAGCCTCTGAAAGGCAGTACTAAATGGAAAAAAATGCACACATCTCCATTCTGTTTAAAAGTCTTAATGCATTGTTTTTCCTTCTAAAGCATCGTTTGAACCTGGGCGTTTGAACCTTCTGTAATAGTTGCATGTGAGTCCCTCGGTGTCAAAAGATGGATCTTAAAATCATACAATCATTGTTGGAAAGGGTTCAAATACACAAAAATGCTGGAAAACCAAAGAATTTGTGGGACCTGAAGGATTTTCCTGAAGAACAGCAGGCAGTTTAACTGTTCAGCTGTTGATCATTCAGGTAACAACACGGTATTAAGAATCAAGTGTACATAAACTTTTGAATGGGATCATTTTTATAAATTCAACTATTATTTTCTTTTGTGAACTACATATAAAAATATTTTATGTGAAATATCTTATTCAGGTCAGTACTAAATTAACAATAACATCAGCATTTTGTATGATCCCTCTTATTTTGGTAAAATTAACATTTTGCAGATTCCGCAAGGGGTATGTAAACTTTTGACCTCAACTGTATGTAAATTCACATTTTTTTTCTGTGTTATCTTCACTCAGACATCCCCTTATATCAGCAAAAGTGAGGCTGATGATGCTAAAGTGGCCCATACTATTGACACCTTCAGGGCTTTTGTTAAAGCTACAGATTTTCTAAATGCTGAAAATGACTATTAAGTTAACTCTCTTGCATGTAGATGAATATTTCTACTTAACTACTATTTAACCTTGTCACTTGATGAATTGTAGGACTATTTTGACATTGTGAAGAATCCCATGGACTTGTCAACAATCAAAAGGAAGCTCGACACAGGCCAGTACCAAGAACCGTGGCAGTACGTGGATGACATCTGGCTCATGTTCAACAACGCCTGGCTATACAACCGCAAGACATCACGAGTCTACAAGTACTGCTCCAAGCTGGCGGAGGTCTTTGAGCAGGAGATCGACCCAGTCATGCAGAGCCTTGGCTACTGTTGTGGGAGAAAGGTAAAACGGAACGAACATTAAATTGGCCGTCTGAGGTGTTTCCTGTTTTATAAATCAATACTTTCCTCTTTTTTTGACAGATTCAATACGAGTTCTATGCAGTAATGAGTATTATAGTGTCGGCGTTGTGCTAACCAAATTAGTTTTCTTGTCTGCAGAGTTAGTCATAACATCCGGATTTGTGTCAAACCACAGATTCAAGAATATATTGATCTGAAAGATGCATGAAATTAATTACAAGCGGGCATTTGTTATGTTTGCATAGTAATTTTCACAAACTTGACACTGGCTAATGTTTATTGTTCTCGTTCACAGTTTGAGTTTTCTCCCCAAACTCTGTGCTGCTATGGGAAGCAGCTATGCACTATACCACGAGATGCTGCTTACTTTAGTTATCAGAACAGGTAAGGAACTTACAACTAAGGCCAATATCAACTGACACACAAGCATATATATATATATATATATATATATATATATATATACATGAATGACTTATGTTATGATTATTTATCACATATGCATGTGAAACAGCTTTTTTCCACTGTACCTGACCTTATAAAGTGAACTGATAATTGCACCAGTTGATAAGCGTGTTATGCCGCCTTTTCCACCAATCAGTCCCTTGTAAAATCCTATGTGTGTGAAAAGACCTGGCATTTTAAAGTGTGCTCCTTTTCTGCTACATATAATTATTAAAATTTCTGCAGGTTTTATGAGGGTAAATTTAAGACCTCTTTAAGAGAAAAAAAACGAAGGGAAAAAAATATAGCCAAGTATAGTTCGAGTTTTACTTTCACTTTTAAATTTGCAGCAATTCAGCATCTAGCAATTGTTTGTTTTTAGTTCATTTGAGTTTTCCCTCTTTTCCTCGCTTTCCTTCAGTAAAAGCGTCGTGCACATTTTACTTTCACTTTCAAATTAGCGGCAATTCGGCGCCAAGCAGTTGTTTGTTTTTAGTTTGAGTTTTCCCTCTTCACTTTCCTTTCGGTTTTAAGTAGGTTGTAAAGGCGTTGTACGCATTTTACTTTCACTTTTAAATTAGCGGTATAAACGTAACGTAACAAACTTTTATTAACAAAACGAATAATAATACACCATGTTATATGCCTAATATAAAATAATGACATACACAAAGTTTAAATGGGTATACAAAACTGAAAATCCGTAAACACTGTGTAACCAAATAAATAAGAAACGTAGAACGTTTATTAGCAAAATGAAAGAGAAAGCTTGGAAGCACAGCATACACCTTGATGTAATATAAAATAAATAAAAAAATTACAGTTTAAATAAATAGAAATTAGCAAACACTGTGGAACCAAATAAATATGATACTTCCACTATCACCTTAGATAAATGGCAGAAGTCAACTGGCTTTTCAAAATCCAAAATATTTTTAAAACAGGCGCTTTTGCATTTTGTTTTGAAACTCTTCCACCATGGTCTTGTCTCTCGCCTCTCTCTTCTTGTCAGTCAGCTCGACCCCTGCATAACTAATTATGGTTGGTATGTTCGTTTTCATAGTATTTAGAAAATCTGTATGTAAAAAATATTTGCTTGTAAAACTATACAAAATGTACAGCTTTGTGCTGTCATGTTGATTTAATGCCAGTGTCATAAAAGGAGCAATTTTTAGGGGACACCTTTAAAATGCCTGTTTGCTTGACATTGTGGCTGCAGTCTTTTTGTTCATGTTTAATGTGCTCATGTGTCCATAAGTCTCAACACCCTTCGCAATTAATTCTGCTCCTGTTTTGCTGTAATGGTTTTTCCTCATTATACATGTAAATGCTAATCTGTGCTTTGCTTTGGCTTTCTGCTTGTCTCTGTTGTTGTCTCCCTCCTTATTCATCCATTTCTGTCTTGTCTAATGTTTTTCTTTGTCGACCCTTTTCTTCTCCCCTGTACTTTGACGTTTGTCGTGTCTGCTATCGCCTGCTTTCATCTGACCAATCATCTGCACCTAAACCCCTCCCTGCTCAAACCCCTGCTCAAAAATCCTGCATCATGACTGGCTCCTCTGGCGACGACCCTGTCCTGCGCTTCCCCTTTGGCCTGTCTGCCCTGCCCTGCCTTGTCCTGCACTGATTGGTGGCTACCTCCTCGTTGCCTCTCTGTGATTGGCTGTGGTGTTGGCGCATGGTGTAGTTCACCAAAATATGGGCTTCTTGCTGACAGGTATCACTTCTGTGAGAAGTGTTTCAATGAGATCCAGGGTGAGAGTGTGTCCTTGGGAGATGACCCATCCCAACCTCAAACGTAAGTGACTTCACGCTATTTTTAATGAGTGTTTTATTACAGTGTGATATATTTTTCCTGCATCAAAAAACAAGTTAGTCAGTTTTTTTTTTCCTAGTGTCTGCAGTATCAGTTCTGTGTCTGCAGTCTTAAGTTCTTGTGATTAATGTCACCATAACAAGAGTTAAAACAGTTTACTGATGATAGAAAATTTACAACAAAGTCCATTTTTATCCATGTTCTGTCAGACCCAGAGGTATTTTTAATTTTTAGAGTAATTTATTATCTGCACTTATCTACACAAGTAATAAGGACAAGCATTTACTCCATTGACTGTGGTCATAATCTGTCCCTGATCACCTCCGATTGTGGTTTTAGTTATCCACACACAAATCAAGTGTAAATGCACCCAGAAGTCATTATGTAGTCAAGTGCCATCCATTTTCTGAACACAGAAAGTGTGTAGTAATTCCCATCTAAAGGGCCTGAGAGTTAATGTAACAAAATAAAACTTTAACTAAACTTTGAATGAAATTAATTCTGTCTGTAACAATAAATCTCAGTAAACTGGGTTTTGCCCTTTTGAGATTTTGAAGCAGGAATTTCCGAGACCATAAATGCACCTTTAATACTGCAGAATAATTTTCTTGTTTTAATAGTTTTAACATTTTGCATGTATTTCCAGATCGATCAACAAGGAGCAGTTTGAAAAGAAGAAAAATGACACGCTCGACCCTGAGCTGTAAGTTCATATAACCTTAAATCTAGTTTTATTTGCTCATCCAAATTCCCAGTTTTAAAACTTATTTTTTTAATTTCCATTTTCTTATTAGATTTGTGGAATGTATGGATTGTGGTCGTAAGATGCATCAGATCTGTGTTTTGCACAATGACACTATATGGCCATCAGGGTGAGTTTGCTGCAAAGAAATTGATTACAGCTGTTAACTTGCTGTGCTCTTTGAACCCCTCTTTAACCACAAGATTTCTTTTTTCCCCCATGTATAGCTTTGTGTGTGATGGCTGTTTGAAGAAGTCCAACAAGACCCGCAAAGAGAATAAATATGCTGCTAAAAGTATGTAATTCTACTTCCAGTGTTTTCTTCTCCCTGATAATCCAATTAGTAATGATATTTGTTTTTTGCTGTTCAGGGCTTCCACAGACCAAACTAGGCAACTTCTTGGAAACGCGGATTAATGACTATCTAAAGAGACAGAATCACCCAGAAGCTGGTGAAGTCACTATCCGTGTTGTTCATGTCTCAGACAAAGTGGTGGAAGTCAAACCAGGCATGAAGTCTAGGTGAGACAGGATAGATTAAGACCAGACACTCACATTTAATACAACACATTTATCTGTTGGATGTTTCAATAATAGTTCTTTCAAAACAGTCTGTCGTTTATACTCTTGTGTGAAGCCACATTTGTTTACTCTAGTTTGTTTGCTCTGATTTATAATGTAAAGCTATAAATCGAGGCGGGGCTATAATTTGTAATAACTGTCATAATGGCTTGTTTGTCTGCTTGGATTTTAACGACATCCTTTTGTTTTTCACAGGTTTGTAGATAGTGGAGAGATGGCGGAGTCTTTTCCGTACAGAACGAAAGCTTTATTTGCATTTGAAGACGTTGAAGGTGTTGATGTCTGTTTTTTTGGGATGCATGTGCAAGAGTATGGCTCAGATTGTCCACCTCCTAATCAAAGGTCAGGCATGTAACTGGTTTTTATTATTTAATTGGCCTATTTTAATTTCCTGCTAAACTTTTTTCACCCTCCTCTATCCTTTAGACGGGTTTACATATCCTACCTGGACAGTGTCCACTTCTTTCAGCCACGCTGTCTGAGAACAAGCGTGTACCATGAAATTCTTTTAGGATATCTGGACTATGCCAAAAAACAAGGGTAAGATGATACTCCCCTATCCTACTGTTTCAGCAGATGTCAGTCACCACAGGTTTTTTTACCTTGTGAAATTCTTTAAACCTTTTTTCTTTTTTTTTTTTTTTTCTTTTAGGTTTACCACAGGACACATCTGGGCTTGCCCTCCTAGTGAAGGAGATGATTACATCTTCCACTGTCACCCTCCAGACCAGAAGATACCCAAGCCGAAGCGGCTGCAGGAGTGGTATAAGAAAATGCTGGATAAAGCCGTAGCGGAGCGCATTGTGCATGACTACAAGGTACAATTTGAACATTTTATGTTACTGGTGTTTAATTATAAATATTTTTCAGCATACGAGAGATCTAGAAATGTGTTGAAGTTTGGCTTGAGTTTATTTTATTTTTAATTTTATTTTTATAGGACATCTTCAAACAGGCAACAGAGGATCGTCTCACTAGCGCCAAAGAACTGCCCTATTTTGAGGGCGATTTCTGGCCCAATGTGCTTGAAGAGAGTATCAAAGAACTAGAGCAAGAAGAAGAGGAAAGGAAGAGGGAGGAGAATAGCACGTCCAATGAGAGTGTCGATGTTAGTCTTTAAGCTCTTGCTTATCTCAGGTTTTGTTCCCTTGTTAAAGTGCTTTTTTCACACAACGGTGAACATTTCTCTTTGTTTCTCCAGACAACAAAAGGTGACAGCAAAAATGCCAAGAAAAAGAACAACAAGAAGACGAGCAAGAACAAGAGCAGTTTAAGCCGAGCCAACAAAAAGAAGCCGGGGATGCCAAATGTGTCCAATGACCTTTCACAGAAACTCTATGCCACAATGGAAAAGCACAAAGAGGTATGAAGAGGACTAAAGGCTGATTTCAGTGTCTGTTCTTTCTGTCTAATCAAGAAACATTGTCTGACTTTTACTGTTTTTCAAGTCTGGTGGCATCCTGGTCAATATTTTTTGTGTAGTGTTAATATATGGCTTGGCATAATGATTTTTTTTTTCCATTGCTAGGTGTTCTTTGTTATCCGACTTATTGCGGCACCCAATTCCAATTCTCTTTTGCCCATTGTTGACCTGGATCCTTTGATGGCTTGTGATTTGATGGATGGCCGTGATGCCTTCCTAACGCTTGCACGGGATAAGCACCTAGAGTTTTCTTCATTGCGGCGCTCCAAATGGAGCACCATGTGCATGTTGGTGGAACTGCACAACCAGAGCCAGGATCGCTTTGTCTATACCTGCAATGAGTGCAAGCACCATGTTGAAACTCGCTTCCATTGCACTGTTTGTGAGGTGAGGACTATAGAATGGAAAGGGTGGGAAGATTGCACAAAATCACATATTGAAGATCATTATTATTTTTATGGGTTTTGTGTGTAAAGCTGACCCAAATGGAGACCCTTTTTGCTGATGTGATCAAAATTCATGCCAGGAAAAAGAGTTTGCTCACCCTAGTTATAGAAATTGTTGTATTTAATGCTGATAATTGATGTTCTTTTATCCGGTACACTGTTTAATGATTACTCTAACCTCTCCTTCACAGGACTATGATCTCTGCATCACTTGCTACAATACAAAAGGTCACGAGCACAAGATGGAAAAACTGGGCTTGGGGTTGGATGACGAAAGCAACAACCAGGCTCCTTCCTCAACGCAGAATCCTGGAGACTCACGGCGTCTCAGTATTCAGCGGTGCATCCAGTCTCTGGTGCACGCCTGCCAGTGCCGCAATGCCAACTGCTCGCTTCCATCTTGCCAGAAAATGAAACGTGTAATTCAACATACCAAAGGCTGCAAGCGTAAAACCAATGGCGGTTGTCCTATCTGCAAGCAGCTCATCGCACTCTGTTGTTACCATGCGAAACACTGCCAAGAGAACAAGTGCCCTGTGCCATTCTGCCTCAACATCAAGCAGAAACTGCGGCAACAACAGCTCCAGCACAGGCTACAGCAGGCCCAGATGGTGCGTAGAAGAATGGCCAGCATGCAAAGGACAGGCCAGCAGCTTCCAGGAGGCAATGGTGGGTTGCCGTCTCCTGGGAACAGTAGTACTACTGGTCCGAGCACACCTACACCAAGCACTCAGCCCCCTACCCCACAGACACCCACTCAGCCTTGTCAGCCTCCAGTGGCTCAACCTGTCATTGGAGGTGTTCCATCACAACAGCAACAGCAGTTGGCAGGGATGCCCCATCAATTCCAGCAAATGACTGGAAGTGGTGGAATGATGAACTCCCCGCAACAGCCTATGATCCCACAGCAGCAGCAACAGCCGACATCAGTTCAGCATCTTCAGCATGCCAACAACCTTCCTCCATATGTGCAAAGACCTCCAGGCTCCTCTCCACTTTCTCAGTCAATGGGCAAGCCAGGCATGGTGCCAGGCGGCTTCCCTCAACAGCAGCAGTCGAACATAGGGCAGCAAGTGATGCCGCAGCATCAGCCACCTGGCCCCCCACCTGCCGCTGTAGAAATTGCCATGAAGATTCAACGAGTCGCAGAGACTCAACGGCAAATGGCTCAGCAAAAGATCCTGCAAAGAAACCAGGCTCCTGGAATGATGCCTCCACATGGCCTTCATCAGGGTCCCCAAACTCAAAACCAGATGGGCATGAACCTTCCTGGAGCTCCAATGGTTGGTCCTCAAGGAATGCCCCCCCAGACACAAGCAGCAGTGGCCCGAACTCACATGGATCAACAGCAGGGAATGATTCCAGCAGGCATGCAGCAGCAGACAGGACCTCAGGCTCCGCTCCCGCAAGTTCAATTACAGCAGGGCCAGCAAGGAGCGCCCCAACTTCAGGTGCCGCCACAGCAGCAGTGGAATAGTCCTGGCATGCCTCCTCAGCAGAGACCTGGAATTATGAACCAAATGGGTCTGCAAGGAATGGTTGCACCTCAACAACAGCAACAGCAGCAGACAGTTGGTCAGCAACAGCAGCAGGGTGTAATGGGTATGATGGGCCAAGGAGGGGCTGCACCTCCAGGTGCCGGCCCTGGAAATCACCCTCAGGCTGCAATACAGGACCTCCTAAGAACCTTAAGGTTACCTAGCTCTCCGCATCAACAACAGCAAGTCTTGAATATACTACGTTCAAACCCTCAGCTCATGGCGACCTTTATCAGGCAACGGGTTCCTAGGTACCTTGGCCGAGGTGGGCCTGGAGCGGGAGGTGCAGGTGTACCAGGAGGACCTGGTGGAGGTCCAGGAATCATTGATGGCCAGCAAATGAATGTAAATCCTGGGACAACTCAAGGAGGCATGCATATGCCACAAGGAACTAGTATGCCAATGAATCCGCTTCAGCAACAACAGCAACAGCAGCAACTTCAACAGCGGTCTATGATGGGTGGGAATTTGCAGCAGCAACAGCAGATGGCAGCATTGCAGCAGCAGCAGCAGCAACAACAGCAGCAAGGTGTTATGCCCAATCAGGGTGTCAACATGTCTAACATCTCCCCCCAGTTCAGAGATTTGATGAGGCGGCATTTGCAGCAGCAGCAGCAGCAGCAGCAACAACAGCAACAGCAGCAACATATGGAAAACCATACACAGTTCCAGCATCCTCAAACACCCCAGCAGCAGGGTTATCTTGGCCAATCTGGAATGCCCCCGCAGCAGCCTGGCCAACCTCAGCCTGGTGGTGTTCAGCAGCAACAGGGGGGTCCCCAGTCAGGGACCCAGCAAAACTATTCTGGGTCTATGTCACATCAACAGGTTGCAGCAGCTCTGCAACAGAGGTTGCAGCAGCAGCAGCAACTCCAGATGCAGCAGCAGCAGCAACAACAACAACAGCAGCAGCAGCCTATGGCTGGACACCAAGGTCCTGATGGAGGTCCCGGAGGTGGCGGTCCCCTCCAGCAGCAACAGATGCAGTCGGCTCAGCTTGGTTCCCAATCTCAAGCCATGCTTCAACAAGCTTTCCAGCAACGGCTCCTCCAGCAACAACAGTCACACTTAGGAGGAGGATCTCCTGCTCAACACAATCCCATGAGCCCTCAGCAGCCCCAGCAACAGATGTCCCAGTCTCCTCATTTGCAGGGCCAGCAGTTGCCTAATTCTTTAAGCAACCAAGTCCGCTCACCCCAGCCGTCGCCTCGGCCCCAGTCCCAACCGCCAAACTCTAGTCCATCTCCTCGCTTGCAGCCCCAGCCTTCGCCCCATCGCATCTCGCCCCAGACCCAGACGGGCTCCCCACACCCAGGTCATCTTCCTCAGCATCACGGTGGCATGGTCGCACCCCCACCTCCACAGCAACAACCGCAGACGTCCCAACAGGCTAATGCGATGGACCAGGGCCCATTTGGAGGAGACCAGAGTGCCATGCTTTCACAGCTAGGTGGGATGGGAGCCTTGCATGGGCAAGGGACAAATGACATGCTGACAAATAACCAAGATATGAATCACTCGTTAGATATGATGTAACATTGTCGTGCTCGAAGAACTGATCGTCCTGATTGCCAGGGTTTGGTAGCAAATCTAGGATTCACAAAGGCTGTCGATAGTATTATTATTACTATTATTATTATTATTATTATTTAATATTTTTCTTATGTAATTAAAAAGAACTGAACTTCCTATGGGAGATACTACATGTGCAAGTCAACAAATTAAGTTAAATGAATGGTAAGTTATTGCTGTTAATATATAAATATATATATAAATATATTTTTTGCCAATTGTGTTCAAAGGGTTTCGGGTTAAGGGATGGGGAAAACTTCCTCTTGGTATATGACCAGAAATATTTTTGGGGTTAAGAAGTCTGCCTTTTTTATAGATATTTTTTAAGATTTTAAAAGTGGCATGAATTAAAAAGCAAAATGCGTAAACGAAATGGACTATTTTGTTTTCTTTTTCCTCGAAGCAGTCAAGAATGTCATCCATTTTGGAGAGTATTAGATTTATTCTCACCAATGTAATGAATATGTAATGATGGCATTGGTAATAACTGTTATTTATTACTCGGCTCTTTTGGTTGGCTAATAGATATTTTCTTGTTCTTTTGTTTTGGACAGTGTATGGCATATGCTATTTGAAACTCCTACAATTTTTGAAGAGTATATTTTTGTTATTGATATAACCTGACTATAAAAGGATGAATTTATATTCTTATTCTTTTTCTTTCTTTACTTTTTTTTTTTTTTTTTTTTGAGGGGTGGATGGGGCTTAAATTAAGTTTTGATAGTGTTTGGGAAATGAGTATGTGTTTTCTGATGGCTTGTTGCATGGGAAATATTTGTCCTATGCATGTCGCAGTTTCCCACCCTCATACAGCCCTGTCCCATGAATGTGTTTTCACTTTGCCCTTCTTCTCAGTAATGGAACCTGATGACACTACAGGTGTGTTTAGAAAACAGTGCAGGGAACTCTACTGAGACTAAATGTCGACGCGCGATTATGGATTTTGCAAATAATCACCGGGAACTACCCTCTTCCATCTCTTTCCTCCGACATCTACACAGCAAGGAATTGCTCCGACGCTTCACACGCATCTCTAGTGTTCTGAACTTTGGGATTTAAGTGATCTCCTTAATGTATAAACAAACTGAAAATAAATTACTGAAAATGAATTGTCTTTGTAAAAATATATATATACGTGAATGGAGATGAATGGACAGATGTTTCCTGTTGATTTAAAATCCTTTGAGTTGAAGAACTATGGGCAGCTTAGACTTAATCTGAGAGATTTTTTTTTTTATACATAAATGGAGTGTAAGTCAGACAAGCACCAATGCGCCTTTGTATGTGTATTTCATTGCAAGGATTTCATTAGTGTGTAATAAACCAACAATGACTGTCATTATCTCCATCCTGTGCACAAATACAGTGGGGAAGAAATAGAGTTTTAGATTAAAAAGTGGATTTTTGATTTAGATTTTTTTTGATGATAATGATGATGATATGACAACCTATAAATGAATTGTTTTGCTTAATTAAAGGGGTGCTGGATGAATACAAAACAGAGGCAATATGGCTTTAGAATTATTTTATAAATGACAAGAACAATATTTGTTTTATATATATATATATAGATATATTTAATTTTATTTTTGAGAATAAAAACTTGAAGCTAATTCAAGAGTTGATATTGAATTACACTTTTTCAAAGATGTATTGATGCAACATGACACTGATACTGTCATACCACATACGTCCCACTTTGGGAATAATGAGAAATATCATGGCATTTTAAGGAAATGTCTTATGAGTGCATATAGAGTATATAGATTATGATTCACTGTACAAACCATGGCAATTTGCTTTGAAATGTAAATTTCTTTTTCTTTCTTTTTTCTGAAACAGACTGGAAAACCAACCATACAGTTTTATGGTTCCTAGTTTTGACCACTTTTTTCTTGCTAACACTTTGGTGCTTGCTGAGAGAAGCAAAAACAGCTCTGATTTCAATAGTTTTACGGTTTGGTTGGTTGGTTGGTTGTCTGTTCTTTTTTTTTTTTTTAAAGTTATGGTGGTCAGATTTTTTTTGCCAATTATTTAATTGTACATTAAAATATGTTTGTACTATTCAAAAATAATTGGATTCTGGTGTGGTGTACTTCTTACATTGTAGATGTGGAGCTGGAACAATGGTTTGATCCACAGTGCTATGCACTGCTGTTTAAATATAAAAAGCAAAAGATAATGATACAGTTACACCAAGGTTTTATTTATGGCATCATAATACCAACTTTTCCATTTTAAAGTGCAAATACTCTGAATAGCAAAAGCAACCACAGACATTTGGCACAGACATACTCTATCAAATATATACAGGTCACATGAACTCAGATATTAAACAGCTGAGCCCCCAGAGATGGACATTCTTAGAGGCTAAATATACATTCACCTCAATATAGACGTTTTTTTGTCTTCAGGTCTCAGTTTTCATCTTGGACTAAAATAACACGAAATATAAACAGCAGTCGAGTTAAATCTAACATCGTAGACTACTGTGCAAGATGGTGCAAAGTCATACTTGGCAGAACAAAACAAAAAAATTGCACAAACACTGCAAATAAATGAGAATTGCAAGCGATAGTGTTGGGGAAAAAAATAAAAAGCAACTCCATACACAATTACGCTCTCTTTTTTTTCACACCACAGTATTTTGTTACGAAGTGTCAAGGACGGCACACTAAGTGTTGAAAAGCTGTTTTCATATTTTACATATCAGGAGGACACTAATTATAATTTACTGCATAAGGTGTGCAATTTAAATTGAGGGTCAAGATTAGAATAACATGTACCAAGTATATCAAGTATATATATACATACATGTACTGTGCATATGTATAGACATGTAAGTGACAGCTTGGCTTTTAGGAATACTTAATTGTGCTACTTACTCTAAACTAGCATCATGCAAACACATGACCAGACGATCAGCTTGATTTGCGGTCAAGTTCAAAATCTCATCATACTATCAGTATTGTCATTAAATGGTGTTACTTTGATTGTAATCACTGAAACAACATTTTGAGGGTTTTAGCTCAATTAGAACTAATAGTGCAAATACATGTAGTCTGAAACACTGGCGGAAGTTGTGCAAGCACATAATCAACAATGCAAAAACAGGGATGTACCAATTCTCATTCTTCGTCGCTCTGACCATCGTCAGTCTCTGTGATGTCAGATCTCCATCTCCCAGCTCCTGAAGAACCCCCTTGCTACCAGGGCCTCTCTAAAAGTCACAGTCAGTGAGTTGATGGTGATATCTGTCACAATTACCTCTTCTGGGCCCATAACTGGATTCCAGTCTTCGGGTAAAGGAGATATAGTGATTGCTTCTGATTCAGTGGATGGACTCCAGTGTCCTCTCCTGACACGCTCTGAAACACAGAGTAGATTTTGGACATGTTTATGCCTTCATCGTGTAATATGAATGTTTAAGAATCATGACTACTAGGTATTGTATATGGTACTGCTATAGATGCTTTTAGACGCTTTAAAAAAACAATATTTCAATAATACTGTAGCTGTGTCCCAAAACTACTCCTTTTATTAAAAAAGGGCAAAAACACTAATACTATTAATGCATAAGTTTGTGAACCCTTTAGAATTTTTCATCATCAGATTTTCGCACAAGAGCTGAAATTAGACAAAGAGAACTCAATCAAATAAGTGTGTGAAAATCTGATTTTGTTTTATGTCATATTTGTGCAGAAATATAGACAATTCTAAAGGGTTCACAAACTTTTGAGCAACATGGTATATACACTACCAGTCAAAAGTTTTTGAACAGTAAGATTTTTAATGTTTTTTAAAGAACTCACCGAGCCTGCAGTTATTTGATCCAAAATACAGCAAAAGCAGTAATATTGTGAAATATTTGTACTATTTAAAATAACTGCATTCTATTTGAATTTATTTTAAAATGTAATTTATTCCTGTGATCAAAGCTACATTTTTTTAGCATCATTACTCCAGTCACATGATCCTTTAGAAATCATTCTAATATGCTGATTTGCTGTTCAAGAAACATTTTGTTTCAGCTTCTGATTTAGTGGATGGACTCCAGCGTTCTCTCCTGACACGCTCTGAGACACAAAGTAGGTTTTACAGATATTTACACCTTCCTCATGTAATATAAATGTTCGAGAATCCTGACTATAAATAAGTATTGTATATGGTACTGCTTTAGATGCTTTTAGACACTCTAAAAAAACAATATTTCAATAATACTGTAGCTGTGTCCCAAAATTACTACTTGTATTAAAAAAGGGCAAAGAATAATGCATAAGTTTGTGAACCCTATAGAATTTTCAGTATTTCTACATAAGTTTGACCCATAGCATCATCAGATTTTTGCACAAGTGCTGAAAGTAGACAAAGAGAACCCTATCGAAAACAAATGAGACAAAAAATATTTTCTTTGTCACTTGTTTATTCAGGACAATTACCTAATATTACATATATGTTAGTGGCCAACGTATGTAAATCTCTAGGATTAGCAGTTAATTTGTAGGTGAAATTAGAGTCCATCTGTTCAGAGGTGTTTTCAAACAGTGGGATGACTATCAGGTGTCTGTGTGTGACCTGTTTTATTTAAAGAGCAGGGATCTATCAAAGTCTGATCATGTTTGTGGAAGTATCACGGCACAAACAAAGGAGATCTTGGAGGATCTCAGAAAAAGTTGCTCTTGCCATCTCTAAAGAGTTTGGACTCCATAAATCCAGTCAGACAGATTGTGTACAAAAGGAGGAAATTCAAGAACACTGTTAACCTCCCCAGGAATGGTCCACCAACAAAGATCAGTCCAAATGCAAGTTGTGTAATAGCCTGCAAGTTTGCAAAGGACCCCAGGGTAGCTTCTAAGCAACTGAAGGCCTTTCTCACATTGGCTAATGTTAATGTTCATGCGTCCATCATCTGGAGAACACTGAACAACCATGGTGTGCATGGCAGAGTTGCAAGGAGAAAGCCACTGCTCTCCAAAAAGAACATCGCTGCCTGTCTGCAGTTGGCTAAAGATCAAGCCAGAGGGCTACTGGAGAAAGGTTTTGTGGACAGATGAGACCAAAATAGAACTTTTTGGTTTAAATGAGAAGCTTTATATTTGGGGAAAGAAAAACACGGCATTCCAGCATAAGTAACTTGGTGGTGACAGTATCATGATTTGGGGCTGTTTAACATCTGGGCTTGGACGGCTTGCCATCATTGATGGAACAATGAATTCTGAACTGCATCAGCAAATTCTGAAGGGAAATGTCAGGATGTCTGTCCAAGAACTGAATATCAACAGAAAATGGGTCATGCAGCAAGAAAACGAACCCAAGCACACAAGTCGTTCTATCAAAGAATTAGTATTTTCAATTGAAATGTTGTTGAAGAACCTAAAGCAAGTGGTTCATATGAGGAAACCCACCAACATCTCAGAGCTTAAGCACTTCTGTATTATGAAGTGGGCTAAAATTTCTATAAGACGTTGTGCAGGACTGATCAGCAGTTACAAGAAACGTTATCTGCAATTACTGGTGCAAAAGGAGGTCACACCAGATACTGAAAGCAAAGATTTACATACTTTTGCCACTCACAGATATGTAACACTGGATCATTTTTCTTACTAAATAAATGACTGAATAAAAGTATATATATTTTTATATTTAAGTATATCTTTCTTATTTGTTTGACTTGATTCTCTTTGTCTACTTGTAGCACTTGTGTGAAAATCTGATGATGTTTTGGGTCATATTTATGCAAAAATATAGAAAATTCTAGTGTTCACAAACTTTTGAGCAGCACTACACTACCAGTCAAAAGTTCTTGAACAGTAAGATTTTTTTTTTAAAGAATTCTCTTCTTCTCACCAAGCCTATATTTGATTCAACATACAGCAAAAGCAGTAATTTTGTGAAATATTTTTACTATTTAAAATAACTGCTTTTTATTTGAATATATTTAAAATTTTTATTTATTCCTGTGATCAAAGCTAAATTTTCAGCATCACTACTCAAGTCTTCAGTGTCACATGATCCTTCAGAAATCTGCTGATTTGCTGTTCAAGAAACATTTTTATTATCATCATCAATATTTTAAACAGTTGAGTACATTTTATTTTTTCAGGATTCTCTGATGAAAAGAAAGATCCAAAGATCAGCATTTATCTGAAATAAAAAGGTTTTTTAACATTATACACAATGCCATTCAAAAGCTTGGAGTCAGTATAATTTTTTTTTTTTTTTTTGGGAAAAAAAATTATAGAAATGAATACTTTTTTAGCAAGCATGCTTTAAATTGATCAAAAGATGATAAAGACATTTATAATGTTACAGTAGATTACTATTTCAGATAAATGCTGTTCTTCTGAACTTTCTATTCATCAAAGAAACCTGAAAAAAATCTACTCAGCTGTTTTTAACATAATAATAATAATAATAATACATATTTTAAGCAGCTAATCAAAATATTAGAACGATTTCTATAGGATCATGTGACTGGAGTAATGATGCTAAAAATTCAGCTTTAAAACCACAGGAATAAAATTACATTACAAAAAATATTCAAATAGAAAGTAGTTATTTTAAATTGTAAAAATATTTCAAAATTGTACTGTTTTTGCTGTACCTTGAATAAAAAAAAATGCAGTCTTGGTGAGCAGAAGAGACTTCTTTAAAAAAACATTAAAAATCTTACTGTTCAAAAACTTTTGACTGGTAGTGTATAAAACATCATGTTTCTTTCATGCATACATGCACAATTTAAAACATTTTATTTTTACGATTTAAACCATAGACTAACAGATTTTAAATATATGTTTTATATATGCATTATAAATATATAATTCTAATCATTTTTAATAATAAAGTAGGCTACAACAACATAATTCCCGGATCTGTTCAAACAGAGCTGTTTACTTCATGTTCTGATTTTTTTTTCTTTCTCACTAAGACAGACAAAGAGCACTACAGTCTTGATATCAATTTAGGTCAAAGTGACAACTATGTGTGCCCTCTGACCAACTAACATACTTACTGTTTAAAGTGTTGTTGCCAGTTTTAGTTCCTCCTTGTCTTATGTCCTCCTCTTCTTCTTCTTCTTCCTCCTCCTCTTCTTCCATAACCCCCTCATCATCATCATCATCATCATCTTCTTCTTCTTCTTCTCTTCTATCCCATTCTTCCTCAGAAGTCTCTCTGGATGCTTTCTTCTTTTTCTTGAGGTGGGTTAATCGTCGATATATACAAGCCCCTGTGGGCTGGAACCTTGGGTCAAGCGAGAGCGGCAGATGCGCTGAAGACTTCTCTGTATCTTTGTGTGCGCTGCGCAGATCCATTGCGTAAAAGCCCCTCTTTAAAAGAGTGGATAGACAAGGGATAATTATTGATAAAACTATGAAAACATTTTTGTTAACTTAAAGGAGAATGCCAGTTCCAGAACAACAATTTACAAATAATTTACTCACGCCCTTGTCATCCACGATGTTCATGTCTTTCTTTCTTCAGTCGTAAAGAAATTATGTTTTTTGAGGAAAACATTTCAGCGTTTTTCCCCATATAATGGATTGATATGGTGCCCCGATTTTGAACTTCCAAAAGGCAGTTTAAATGCGGCTTCAAACGATCCCAAATGCGGTTGTAAACGATCCCAGCCAAAGAAGAAGGGTCTTATCTAGCATAACGATTGGTTATTTATATACGTTTCCTGTTCATGACAGTTAGGGTATGTCGAAAAACTCCCATCTCATGTTCTCCCTCAACTTCAAAATCATCCTATATCGCTGTTTTACCTTTTTTGTTAAGGGTGTTTGATCTTTTTGCATGTTCACTTTGCAAAGACTGGGTCGGAACTTCTGCAGCGATGTAGGATGATTTTAAAATGATTTTTGAAGTTGAGGGAGAAAATACGGTCAGAGTTTTTCGACATACCCTAACTGTCTTGAGCCAGAGTACACAGAGTTCAAGGACTGCAAGGAAAGACGAGCGTTTGAGAATAAAAAGTATTTAAATTGTTTTTTTTTTTAATGTAAATAACCGATCGTTTCACTAGATAAGACCCTTCTTCCTCCGGGATAGTTCTTCTTTGGCTGGGATCGTTTACAACCGCATTTGTAATCATTTGAAGCCGCATTTAAACTGCCTTTTGGAAGTTCAAAATCGGGGCACCATATCAATCCATTATATGAGGAAAAATGCTGAAATGTTTTCCTCAAAAAACATAATTTCTTTACGACTGAGGAAAGAAAGACATGGACATCATGGATGACAAGGGGCTGAGTAAACTATTTGTAAATCGTTGTTCTGGAAGTGGAGTTCTCCTTTAAAGATGAAATAAAAAGATATTTGTAACACTTCATTTTAAGATGTCCTTGTTACATATGTTACATGTACTTACTATTATAATAACAATTAATTATGCATAATTAGATGCAAGAAACCCTAATCCTAACCCTAACCATATAATACATACATGTAGTTAATTATTATTACACAGTATTTAAATGTATAATTACACTGTAAACACCTTAAAATAAAGTGTAACCTAAATATTAAATAAAAAAACTTATTTTAGTTATTTGCCAAGGCAACTTTTCTAATTTTCGTTTAGTTGAACTGGAAATACAAACTACAACTGTACATAAAAAATACAAAAAATGTATAAAAATGGCAATTCAAAAAAAATGAAAATTCAAAGTATACAGAAAAAGGTTAATTGAAAATATTAATAAATAATAAAATTGTATAAAATGAATACTAAAATAACACTGGATAGACATGATTTTAATGACAATTTAGCAGGCAAACAATCACAGTAATGAATATGTTGTAGTGATTATTACCGGCATAAAGAGTCTTTTGGGTTTCGGGCCTCTTTTACGCCACCTTACTGACTTTTCTTTTTGTTCTCTGCAATTAGGAAACATGAGAAAATGCAGCACGGATGAGTTCGTATACTAGTGAAAGTGAAAGAATGAACAAGCAAGTTTCAATTTTACAACTGCTCACTTTTCCTCATATGCTAAAACCAGTCGAGGGTCTAGAATGTGCTCCTCTGGCTCCCATGTGCTGTACCTTTAATCATTAAAACAAAAATTAGCCACATATACATATATATTGACAAGCACTGCAAATAAATTAACAAAATATCACAGAATATGTGCATCCCAGAGTAATAACTGTAAAACAACCAGGCAATAAAAGGATAAATCTTAATAAATATAGAAATTAAGCATATTCTGTAATACTTACTTGGGTGGCCACCCCTTCCACTTCAATAAATACTCGACATGACCCTTAAACATTAGAATAAAAAAATCACATATATATACACATATATAAACCAATGTTATTATTGTATTAAAACATCATCAGTACGATTTTTTTCGATTAAACATTTCTTGAGTGTTTTTGTCCTGTACGTGTGCGATGACGTAATGACACGGTTTCGTAATAAAGAATTAAGGAGGGACGACCCCTAAACTAACAGCCCCTCCTTTTTTTTAAATACTGACATTTCAATATGAGACCAAAAGTAACGGTCATTTAACGAGCGTTATTTTAAGCTAACCGCATGCTGTATCCTGACTTAAAAGTAACTGAGAGCTACGTCTGCTCGCAGCAATAACCTCAAATGCTGTTTTAAGATAAAAAACAAACCCCAGGTGCTGAATCTAAATGACCAAACTTTACGTTAGTTATTGGATCCCACCGGAAAATAAAACTGCGTAGTCTCCATGACTACGAATAGAATCGCCACCCAATTCCAAAAGCGTGCTGTGCGACATGCGTCATCATCGAAGTTATTAGACTACAAACACACTTCCACGTTGTTGAAAGGGGGACGTGTGTGTCCTCGCCCCTCTAACATGTTGTATGTGTGCAGCGGCCACAGATTGAACTGTCAATAAACACAAGCTACACGCGCATGTCACTTACCTTCCTAACTCTTTTCTTTATGATTGATTCCACAGCGAACACTTGCTCGCCGATTGCCGACAGTTCCATCAGTTAAGTTGTTCCCCTAAAATAATGAAGTAGCTGTCAATGTATCTTTGTGCTTTTCCTTCTTGTCCTTTAAGTAAGTATGAAATGCAAATCCCGCGCACTGTTAGAATGGCTGCACACGTTCCCTCTCTTCCGCTGCCTTGTTTACAATTCAGTATTTTATGCTTTGCACTGCTCCATTTCCTTGTACTAGAGGAGTACAGTGACTTTTTAAATCTGCGACACATCTGCAGCGCGCAGCGCGCCCCCGTGCGCCACACAGCAGATTGACTTGCGCCACTGTTGGTCAACTAGCAGGTACCACGTTAGTTTTGTTTCAGTCGGGATTTATGTGGTTTATATTGCTTATCTTTCAGAATCCAAAATATTAAATAAAGGAATAAAGGAACATTAAATAAAGGAATAAATAAACTAGTTTGCTTACTTGCAGCATTACAATGGAATCTGTTAACAATATATCTCATATCTCTCATAAACAAAGATACGCATAAGATTTCTGAAAGAAGTCCCTTATGACTGCAAAGACTACATTTATTTGATCAAAAATAGACTAAAACAGTATAATGTGAAATATAAATTCTCTCTTTCAATATTTTTAAAACGTCATTTATGTAATGACAAAGCTGAATTTTCAGCAGCCATTACAATTCTTCAGTGTCACATGATCCTTCAGAAATTATTATAATACGCTGATTTGGTGCTCAAGAAACATTTCTTGTTATAATCAATGTTGAAAACGGTTTCTGCTCAATATTTTTGTGGAAAATTGATGAATATAAAGTTATTATAGATGATAAAAATTATTATTTCAAAAAACGGGAAGGGAGGAAAGTTTAGAGAAAAACTAAGAAGCTGTAAAAATAAATAAGAAATAAATAATAAAATTAAAGAAAAAAACGATGAATGTTAATAGTAACAAAAGAAGCTAAATATTTCTCAAATAATATTATAAGTACCTTGTTTTTTAACGTGGAAGTAAGCCGTTTTCTATGAATGTGCAAGACTTCCGGTTCATTAGCCGCTGTAGGGAAATAATGAGAAGAGTAACAAAGCACAGCAAATGGTAAAACTGTTTGCACTACAAACCACTGTTCATAATAAATAATATGGTAACTTGCCATTGGAAAGACACACCAGTTTGAAATATCAAGCAGTAAAACCAGCTGTTTTGTACATGGAATACAAATAATAAAAAAATACAAAACAATAAAATGTAGAATGGCCGCGCCCACTATTAAAGAAAAAAAAAAGGGGGATAAATTTAATCTTTATACACTAATATATCCACCTTATTTTCCACGTAAGAACATATGCAGCCATTTGTAAATTTTATGGGTCTGGCTTCCGCTCTCATTCGTGTCCTGCTAGTTTTAGCTGTACGAAACCGGTTGTTTTGCTGCTTGATATTGCAAATTGATGTGTTGTACCATGTTTTTTTAATGTATTAGCTTACTTATGAACACACTTGTAGTGCAAAAAGTTGTATTGTTTAATGCATGTTGTTATTCTTCTTAGCGAATAATAAAACGGAAGTCTCTCCAACAAGCTTACATCTGCATTAAAGACTTAAATTCGGTATGTCCCTCACAGAGATGATAATATTTGGTGGTCCTTAGCATCTACAAGAACGAAAAACCCTGGTGTAAATGACATGAACAAGATAGAAAAGCAGCACCACACCGGATACATACAAAGACATTTTTAATGATGTCACAGCACATTTTACATCATACATAAAGTGCCATCATAAGCATTTAATTTGAATGGAAAACAATGGCATGAGCACATGTTGTCCCCGTCCCCCTGAAAAAAGGGTTGTGGGGATTTAGATTGTCATGGCAAAGGAATCTAGTCATCTCTACAGTATTACAAAGCACCCTGTGTATGGACATGTGGAATGTTCCTTTTAAGTTGTAGTATCTGATTCGAGTGTCTATAATCTATTTGAAGTGTTTTACATAATGTTAAAGATCGGTGTTTAATAAGTGAATCAAGTCAGATCTGAAGATAACCTGAGATGCGTTATTAGACTTCCCTTTGTGTAATCTGCTCCCTCTGTAAACAGTTTAAGGCCATGTTAACCCAACATCAATCAACAAAATTTCAGAGACCTCAGCCTTTCTAACTCTACAAAGTACATATAACTGTTTCGAGTAACAACACAGTTTTTGGCAGCTGAACTTTTTTTTGTTTTGTTTTTTTTTTATAAACCACCAACACTCACCGGTTTCCTACATGTAGTCTAGGATTCATCAAGTCTAACCTTAACTGTTTAACAAGAAAGTGTGTCGAGAGCAACCATTTAAGGAAAGAGATTAACAAGTGACCGTTTTGGTAACGTATGTTATTGGAAACTAACACAAAACATCCAATTACTGTGGTGCCATGCTGTACTGTGATACACAGGAAACATCTCATCTGTCACTATGTCATTAAATATGTAGGAAACGGTTAAGCAGGGGCTACTGGTGTTCCTTCTCTAAATCTTCAAGTACATGCACTAAATAAGTACATCTGCACCCCTGTTAAACAAAATCCAGTTGGTCAAACAAATACCTTTTTTGGTGACCTGTGGCGGACAGTTCAGACGATCACATGGATGCACGGGAAATCACATGGAAAGTGTTGAGGATGACAGGTGATGCACAAGGAGAACACATCACTAACAATTCCATAACCTCTCACTTTCAAGTCAGAAAACAGTACAAAGTAAAAGAAATAATCAATGTATAAAAAAATGCATCAGAATCCCAAATACCAAACGAAATTGTCTGCGTAGTGTTTAGTTGTCTTGTGATATCCCTGTGTGTGTTCTTTGCTGCTTCAGTCTCCATGGCAAGAGTCCAGCGGTGTGTTTGTGTGTGTGTGTAAACAAAGTCTGAGCAGTGTGCTTTCATGACTAGTTGAGTGCAACTCCATTTGCTCTTTAAATGGGTCCCTGATTGAACCTCACATTTCCCTCCTGAGCATGAACTTGAGAAACCTCCAAAACAAAAAACAAAAAAACAAAACACAAAAGGAAAAAGCGATCCAAAACATTCATCAGTTATCAGACCTCCACGTCTGGTGGACTTCCACCTCCTCTGGCACAACCAATAGAAGTTCACAGTTCTTCCCTCGAAGCTGGTGACGCAGGAACTTCCTGTGAAACCATCAGAACGATAGCTAGAGTAAAAAAAGAGCTTGGCACTGAAACCGACTGCTACTTTTCACTTAAGCATTTCACACTTACCTCAGTTCATCAGCTGTTCCGATAGCATGAGGACTGCGCAGTTTGGAGTCCAAGTTATAGTAGACTCCTCCCACTTCTCGAACTCCAATCCAGTGTTGCCGCTTGAGGGGCAGTCGCAACGGCCCCCAGCGCAGATTGGATGGCACATTCAAGATGAATCCAGTGACGTTCGGCAGTGCAATGCTGCCGACATCCCTATAGAGCATAACGAGCACATAGGACCCAAATTTGTCACATCAATTACCCAATTGTCATATACTAAATAAAAGAAAACATGTTTAAATACACCTCTTCTATGCTAAGCATGTCATTTCTTGGGCAAAGTCCACCCAAAAATTTTAATTCTGTCATCATTTACTCACCCTCATCAAACTTGTATGACTTTCTTCAGTGGAACATAAAAGAAGATATTTTGCAGAATGTTGCCAACCAAACAATTTCAGTTTTCGCTGACTTTGATTGCATTTCTTAGAAGTGTTTTCACGACGCGTCATCAATCGGTCATATTGGCGGTACTAAATGTAAACAATGCCACTAAACCGAACGGAACTCGCAAATTTAGCCTATTTACGCTGCCGAAAATGGTCAATTATTGTCATGTTTTGGTCTGTACTAATCGGTTGGACCAGGAAACACATTTGGAGTACGATAGACTGCCAAAAGTTACAACAAATCAAGGAGAAAAGTGCAAAAAACTGACCAGAATTTCCAGGGCAAGAATCTTGACAACATTGGTGTTTGTTTTTATTTCCAGTCAGGTAGGTAAAATATTAGGCTAATATAATATTAATTAATACTACTCATAAGTATCTTTAACTTTAGTTTGTCAAAATATTGTGTCCTTTCCTGCTTACTAAACCCTTCTCTATCCACTTTATTTTTCCCTTAAGTGTGGGTGCAGCCATTTGTACATTTTTTATGTCTGGCTTCCGGTCTCATCCACTTCCAGCTATTTTTAGCTGCGCAAAAAGCTTGTTTTGCTGCTTGATACTGCAAACTGGTGTGTTTTACCATATTATTTTAATGTATTACCCTAATTATGAACACAATGGTTTGTAGTGCTGTTTTACCATTTACTGCACTTCTCGTTATTTCCCTATGGTGGATTATGAACCGGACGTCTAACATATTACCAAAAAACAGCTTACTTCACCATTGAAAAATAAGGTGGGTATGGTTTAGCAGCTTCCACCCTTTTTCCCGTGGTTTAGACAGCACAAATGAGCAGAAAAACGTATTCAGAGGAAAATTATGCGAAACCATGCAAATCAATGCGTTGTTTACATCTGAGGATCTCCAATATGGCAGCGCATCCGGGTAACCGACCAAACCATGATGTAAGTACAATGGAAGTGAATGCGAACCAAAACTGTTTGGTTACCAATAATGCTGAAAATATCTTCATTTGAGTTCTGCAGATGAAAGAAATGCATACAGGTCTGGAATGACCTGTATGATTTTAGGGTGAACTATGCTTGTATCTTCCTATATTTTTGTATTCATAAACAAGTGAGATAAATGCGATACAGTCTTGGTACCAATTTAATAATAAATAAAAAATTCTAAGAAGTAGATGTAAAAGGGAGTTAGATGTTGAAAAAAAAACGTTTCTTAATCAACAGAAGCGTTTCACTGTTATAACATCTTAAAAACCTTCTGTCTGCTGAAGTCAAGTCATGTGGTGCATAAAACAGGAAATTATATCATAGGGAGGAACGTGGCAGATCCTCATGACTGTTTGTAAAGGTCAATATGTTTCTTAAAATAACAAATAAGTTGACCTTTTATGACAAGGCAGGTTAGTTCAGGCTATAAAATATAATTTGATGCGACCAAAAATGTAATTATAATAATTAATCCTTCATATTTCAAAAAACTAATCTTTAGGAAAAAACAACGTATTAAACTTACCACTAGCTCAAAATTCACAATACTATTTTTCATATTTCTGTGTTTATTATAACTTACGTATCCAGTTTATTATTATTATTTTTTTTTAATTCATATACCCGTGTAATGTTTAATCAGAGACACAAACTTCCTTTCTCTGCAGCTGCAGCAACTTGCAAACAACAAGGATCAAATAATCCAATCAATTTCCAGTTTTCCTTTCCTACAGTTTGCTGTTTTACTTGGCTATACATTATAATACAGAAGAAAACTGTAATTTCTGTTTCATGCAGACTTTAAGATACAGTGGTGGCCAAAATTATTGGAACACTAGTATTTTCACCAGCTAAAAAATGGTTAAGTCAGTTATTTCTATTTTTTGCTGTAGTGTGTCAGTAGGAAATATCAGTTTACATTTCCAAACATTCATTGTCATTAATTGTAATGATCCAGTGAGATTTTTGTTTGCACAAGCAGTCTGACAACAGCCAGTGCTCCACATAGAGATCAGGGCTGCGTTTCCCAAAAGCATTGTAAGCCAAAGTACATCATAAAACCATTGAACCCAATGGAGCTACGATCAATTTAGGCTTACGATGCTTTTGAGACATGCCGTCCTGATCTCATCATCATGACATGAAGAAACAGAAC
>JAHKKF010530756.1:12000-24500 GCA_019740295.1 Labeo calbasu
AACGAATTAGAAACCCTGGATGACAATTATTCGAATACTTGGCGGAACTGAGACAATCTGACATTTTTGCTGCGTCGGGATGCTCCCCGGCCGCTCAGGTAATGAAACGGTGTACCCAGCCAACCTTCAATTTATTAGTGTGTCAGAAAAGCAGTGCTTGCTTTGACATCAAAACCTCATGTCGCGGGCTGAATGAAGTAAACTCACCTCAGCGGTCTGGTAACGCTGTTAGGTGTCATGTTTCTATCCCGGCTGATCCTCCAGCGCTCTGCAGGGAGATGTTTGTACACAAGGTGGTGGTAGTTACACTTATTTTATGGGATTGGGGGCCGTGAATACAACTAATTAAAATCAAACGAAATGTTTTTTTCTGGCAGCCACGTGTAAGTGAATGACAGGCAGTCACACCCCTGTCAGATCTGCACCGGGAGGAAGCAGCACAGGGTTAGAGGAATCATTATATACCGCGCTGATCTCATTCGTATTCACGAGATACTCATATGTAAAGTTCAGATTGACATAGAGAGAGAGAGAGAGAGAATCAACATACAAGAAATATAAAAAATAATAAGTAACGCGTAATTCATTCCTGTGATCAAATGATCCTTCAGAAATCATTCTGATATGCTGATTTGCTGCTTTTTAAAGGATACAATTTAATGCATCCTTGTTAAATAAAAGTATTAGTTTCTTCACAAAATGAAATAAAACATAAATAAATTATATATATATATATATATATATATATATATATTAATAAATTATTAAAAAAAATGTCTTTACGAAATGAAATAAAATACATAAATAAATCAGTATTAATATATGTATAATATTGTTAGATACAGAAACATATAATATAACATATGCTGGATACAAAATAATTTATATACAAAATAAAAGTGTATTTAACATATATATTAGTACATGTATTGCTATTATTATTATTGTTGTTATTATTATAGATTCAGAAATGTTTTTTCTTACTTCTGTGTTCTAAGTATTAAAAAAAGGATCTCAAATGTGTGTTTAAAAATAATTTATTATTATTATTATTATTATTATAGATTTAGAAAATTATTTACATTTTTCTTACTCTTAAGTATTTTTTACAAATGGTGTCAATTTTGTATGTGCGTGTAAAAATAAATAAATAAACATTTATTATTAGTATTATTATTATTAATTATTAAATTAATTATAATTATTATTATATATTCAGAAAAAAATCTTACTTCTATGCTCTAAGTATTTTTACAAATTATCTCATTTTTTTTTTTTTTTTTTTTANAAATTAATTATAATTATTATTATATATTCAGAAAAAAATCTTACTTCTATGCTCTAAGTATTTTTACAAATTATCTCATTTTTTTTTTTTTTTTTTTTTACATCTGTGTGGAAAAATAAACAAATACATATTATTAATTTGTTATTATTTATATTATTTTAGATTCAGAAAATTCTTTAATTTTTTCCTACTTCTATCTTCTAAGTTTTTTTTACAAATGGTCTCAGATTTTTTTTACGTATTTGTGTAAAAATAAATGAATAAACATTATTATTATTATTATTATTATTGTAGATTCAGTAAATTCTTTCTAAATATTTTTACAAATGGTCTCAAATTTTTGGTTTTTATATGTGTGTGTAAAAATAAATGAATAAACATTATTATTATTATTATCATCATCGGTTGTGTTGAATTGTGAAAACGCTCGGCCTGTTTAAGAGTAAACACTGAATAGTAACCCGAACATGTGTCTGAATAATCTGAAATGAGATTTGAAAAAGCCCAAAGAGATTTTTTTTGGATTTCCAACCAATAAATGATCTCTTCAGATTATCCGCATATATAAATGTGTTAAGAGCACCTGCGAGATGAAACCAGAGTGGCTTTGAGCGCGGCTGGCTGATAAAGACGGCCTATTTCATTGCCAGGCGTTGTTTTGTCCTGATGTGCTGTTAGCCGGCTCTCACCTGGGACCGGTGATAGCTTATCAAAGCCCGAGCAGTTCCTTTCCAGCTCCGCCAGATAATAGAGGCTTTCAGCGCTGTTGAGTGGCAGCAGGGGGAACCATGGGAACCAGCGGTCAGCTGACAGCTAGATGGACAGCTTGACTGCTTTTGCAGCATCATGGGAAATAGCTGTCACCTGGGTTGCCATTGCCCGCAGAGATAACCTTCATTGTGACAGCATATACAAAGATTGTGTTTGTCTCGGCTTTAGTGGAAGCCCTTGACTGGGAAGCTAATGCAATTGATCTTTCATTAGGGATGATCAATGCTTTCATTGATTATTGAGCCTTATTTGACACAGAACCAAGAGCGCAACAGCATCTCTGGTCGCTGTCGTCGTGAATCGTCAATCGTGACCGGTGACTTGGCACGCTAGGTGCGAATTAAGCCGCGCTTTTGCATGAGTGTGCCTTTCAGAAGGGAAAAAAGATACAGGACTGATCAGTTAAGTTCAGAAAATGATTTGAGAATATCAGCGGAGCTAAAATACAACAAATAACAACATCTGTGAGATCAAATACACACTGAGACAACAGCGTTGTTTATTATAGAAGAGTTTTTGTTTATTTATTTATTAAATTTGCTTACTATATTAGACTTTTTCAAATTTGAGGTAAAATAATTGTTAAATCATTAGTTTAATTGTAATCACATTTATATTTTTAGCATGAAATAGTAATAGTATATATTTTTAATTATATAAAAAAGCAAGGTAGGAGGCCTTGTGAATATAGCCGAGTTTTTTTTTTTAAATTATTATTATTATTTGTGTTTTTTAAAATGTGCTTTTAGTTTTAGAATAAATGAGTTGAATTATTAAATAAATAAAATACATTGATAAATAATTAACTATAGTAAATAAATAAATAATTATAATAAATAAATAAAAAACAAAGCTTACTTTTATATATAAAATAATTAATATTTTTTTAAACAATATATTTACTTTTCTATTACGGTTAGCAATTCAGTGTTATTTTAGTATACTGTTACAATATTAATTCATATTTTGATTTAAGTGTTTACAATTTTTAAGTTATTTTTATGTGCTTTTATTTTTATTTTTTTTTGTTAGTAAATTATATATTTATTGATTTTTTATATATTTTTTTAGTAAGTTACTATTATTTAATTATTTAATAATTCAACTCTGACTTTTTCTAATTTCATTTTGCAATATTTCTAAGTTTTAAGTTAGGAGTAAGATTTACTTAATATTTCTATTTTATGTTATTTCAGCTATATTTCTGTTACTGAAAATTATTTATAATATTTTTAATAGTTTTGGTTTTTAACATAAAATTTGTGTCATGCGTAGTCAAAAAAGCATTAATATAAACACAATATATATATATATATATATATATATATATATATATATATATATATATATATGTACAATATTATATAAATATATAAATCATAAAGAGATGAAATNAAAAAAACAACTCCTTGGGCTTTTCCTAATCTCATTTTAGATGATTCAGTAACATGTTCGGGTTACTTTCCAATGTTTACTTTTAAACAGGGCTAGCATTTTTCCCAATTTAACACAACTAATAATAATAATAATAATAATAATAATAATAATAATAATAATATTTATTCATTTATTTCACACACAAACATACACACACATAATTGTGTTTATAATTTTTAGATATATTAAATAATTCATACTGAATAAATACAGTAAGTTATATTAAAAACTATTTTTGAAAATATATTAAATTCTAGTTAAATTCTTCACATTATGGAATTTGAATTTTCCACCACAGTAAAACGGCACATTCTTTAAAGGCTCTTCCTCTCATCAACGCCCTCATGTTTAGCAATGGCTCATTCACTCTTTGTGGCAATATTGGGATTCAGGCTTGATTTTGTTACAGCTGGGATGTGTGTGTCATAGGGGCCGTGCGGACGGACGCTTTTGTACCCAGCTGTGGTTCCAGTTTAGATTCCTGGCCTGTTTTCACTCGATCGTGCTGCGGCGAGCGTCTGTCTTTGATCAGATCTGTCAGCCGTAATCAGTGGCATTGTACATCCATGACCTGTCACTAGGGGCATCTGAACTCTGCCGTGGAAGTGAGTGTAGTTGGGATGTAGTCAAAATATCATGCTTTGTTTTATTGGAGAACTCTTTGATACTGTATTTTTTCAGTAAGCTGGAGTATTTCCTATGTGCCAGTACTTCAATGTTCAACAGGAGCAGGAAGTTTGAAGGTCATTCTTTGAAGTAGTTGATAGCCGATGTGACCCAAATACTATATCATGCTATATGAGTAGTTGTAATTATGCCAAAATTGTATTGAATGTGCACTTAAAGTGTGTTTCAAATCTTAAAGGTATGTTTAAAAAACTACTTGCAGGCAGTGTTGGGGAAAGTTACTTTTTAAAGTAATGCATTACAACATTGTTACGTTACTTTTGCTTTACTTTTTCTTATCTGGGCTGGGCTGTTTTTAATATAAAATGTTATATATTTGGCAAATATAAAAGCCCTTTTCCACCAAAAGTGAAATCAATAAGCGCCAGGCGAAAGGAAGTGTAAATTCATGTCTGTACAGTAGAGGGTGCAGCTCAAACTAATTGCATGAGGAATAGGACACAGGAAAAGAAAGTTCAACACTCTTTAACAATAAAAAAAAAATTAACACAAATATTATGTTTATTTAAAATCATTTTTGCAATAAGTAACTGGCTAATCTGATTATGTAACTTACGTTACTTTTAATATGTTACCCACAACACTAAATGCAGATAAATTAAATAAAAGGCCTCTTAAGCATACTTAAAGAGAGACAATTTCATGGCTGTTTCTTAACACACTTAAGTAGACACTTAAGTGCACTTTGTTGTAACGTCCAATTAAAGGTTTACTTTTAATCAGTACATTTTAATCATTATGTTAAGTACTTTTTGTGATTTGTGGACTAACATACTAAAGAACATGTTCTTAATTATAATTTTAAATGTAGTGTGTTATTCAATATCACATTTAAAGTTAATATATTTTAAATGTACTAAATTGCAGCATCGTCACTACAAATATGTAAATAGAAAAAATCAAAGTACACAGCATTGAAGTTTAAATGGAAATTACATTAAAGAGGTTTGTCATACATGATTGTCAGTACATTCGGTAGTACAGTTTAACCATATTTCAAAGACAATAGAAATATTTATAAAATTACATATAAATATGTACTTAAGACCTACTTTTCATATAAAACATTGTCATTTAATTGCAATTAACGTACATTTAAGTGTCTGAAATTACATTCAGTTCCCACTTAAGTTCTGTAAAGTATATGATTTCTGTAATAATTACTGTTTTAAAAAGTATGCTGACATTTTATTTATTTACAAGGGTATACATCAAAATTAAGTTATTGTTATTAAAATTCAGTCTGACATTATTTATGCCACCTAATCAAACAGTAAAGCCTGTTTTTAATAATCTAGTGAATTAAATGCTTAACAATTGAATGGTATGTCATATCAATATGACATTTTATATGGAACTTGATAGTTGTGAATCAAAAGATAAGATTATTCAAATGAATAAACCTGTCATAAGTACGAAACAAAACATGTATTACCCTCAAAACAGTAGCATATATATACATAAATATTTCAAATGTAACTGCATTTCAGTTAAGTATTATATTAATTCACAATAACCTATAGTTAAACATGTATAAAGTTCTAGAATGTAGTTTTGTATTCAAGTTGTTTTTTAATGTTTTTTGAAAAACCTTATATAAACTTATAAATGTATAAATTGAATGAAATGTCATGTGGTGTAACCGACCATCTTAAGCATTTTAATTGTATTTGTTATTATTATTATTATTATTATTATCATTATCTGAAAGACTGCAGAATACTGTTTAACAACATCTGTTAACAACATGGTAATTGTATTTATTTATTATAAAATTATAATTTTGTCGGTTGCACCACATGACTTTGATCTGGTGGACAAAATAGCAGAGATATGTATTATTATTTTATTTTTTTTTTTTAAATAATTTTGTTCTTTTAATGAGGCCTTTTTCTTTATTATGATATTAGGACAGTCATACCGCCCTGACATTTGTTGACTTTATGTCTTCCAAAGTATGAATATTTAAAAATAATAATAGCGTCAGTCAAAAACTGAGCATCATTTTACATTGTTTACACAGGACACAAGTAACATGTTGCATTGTGTGAACCTAGATCTCTCCCGTTACAACGCATTTACAACAGTAGGCCGTATGTGTCTGCTTGGTGTCTTTATTTTAAACATCTGAAAGATCGCAGAATACTGTTTAACAGCATCTGTTAACAACATTGTAATTGTATTAATTATTATCATTATTATTACTATTAATTTTTTTTCAAATATCATGAATTATTAATTCATAAATATCACATTTTTGGGAGTCGCACCACATGACATTTTACAACCTGACTCAACCTTGTCATAAAAAGTGAAATTAACAAATGTATTGACTTTGAAACACAGTCATGAGGGTCTGCAGGGATCTGTTTAATGATGTCATTTTGTCGGTTGCACCACATGACTTTGATTCGGTGGACAAAATAGCAAAAATGTTTACTTTTTTATTTATTTATTTTTAAAGAATTTTGTTCTTTTAATGAGGCCTTTTTCTTTATTATGATATTAGGACAGTCATACCGCCCTGACATTTGGTGACTTTATGTCCTCCAAAGTATGAATATATAAAAATAATAATAGCGTCAGTCAAAAACTGAGCCTCATTTTACATTGTTTACACAGGACACAAGTAACACGTTGCACTATGTGAATCTAAATCTCTCTCATTACTACGGTGAAAGCGCATTCACAACAGCAGGCCGTATTTGTCTGCTTAGTGTCGAATTCTTTATTTTTAACGTCTGAAAGATTGCAGAATACTGTTTAACAGCATCTGTTGTCCATATTGTTATCAGCTAACACCAGTCATGACCTTAGTTCTTTTGTAAAGCCTTGTTAGTTATTCCCTAGATATTAAGGCCTTTGTATCTACTCGCGGTCTGACTTTCAAGGAGTCGCGTTCGCGTTGATGTCGCTAGGAGTGCCATTGTTAGGAAACAAGCTCTTTAAATGTGCTAAATTCTTCAGCCCCCAAAGGTAGAACACACACCTCTCTTTGTGATGCAGCAATGCCGAGGAATATTGAGCCGAGGTGCCAACCGCTCCACAATGCTCTTCAGATGGGCCGCACAAAGGCTTCTCTCACAGCATGACCCAACAATGGCTGTAACGGACCTTTTTGCTGTGCTAATGTGGGCCGAACTGTCATGCAGATCTACGTACAACTGCTACTCTCCACCCTGCAGCAACAGCGGCTTTTGTTTTAAACTTGTAGCTTTGGGGGTAATTCGGCTAATTGCTTGACAGGTTCTCACTCTGAGGGAGATTAGGAAGTCTTTGGCGGCTTCTGCGGTGACTTAGCGCCGCAACAATTTGTACTAATTAGGATCCATAGAAAAAAAAAGCCCAAAGCTAATATGGGATTGGCTAAGCATCTTAACTTTATTACTGGTTTGAGTTATGCTGATAATAACGCAACAATGGCGTACGTCAAAGAAAGGGATTGTGGAGAGGAAATGGTGCTTTGTTAGTTGTAGAGATTTTCACGGAGATTACCTCAGTCCACCTGCAATTTAAGTAATACATAATAATATATTTTCTTTACACCCTAAATACTACATACATAAAAAGAAAACTATATATATCATTGCGTTTTTGGTGAGTCGCACCACATGACACAACTAACTTGGCATGTTAACAAAAGGTCAGATTATTTATTTATTTATTTATTCATTTATTTTTATTTTTTTCCCCCCTGGATGTTGGTTGCACTACATGACCATTATATATATATATATATATATATATATATTAAAACAGCTCATCATATATTCAAAAAAAAAAAAGTTATCATTGTGTTTTTGCATCTAAGTTATATTTTCAAAATGTATTTATTCCAATCTAATCACCTAGCATATAAATAAATAAATAAATAAATAAATAAAACAGTGGAACAAGCGAGATTTAATTAGCTAAAATGTGAGATTGTTTTAACAACTAGATTGGATAATAACAATATAAACCTGCTTATTATGTATTTAAAACAAGTCAGTTTCAGTTTACTATTACATTTCATTCATGTTTAATTTGTATGACTGAAAAATATTAATTTCATTATGTTTATAAGTTTAAGGTTACACATATATGCAAATTTGAGTGTAGAAGTGGTGTCTTTTATTTTACATATAAATTCTGATGTGTAAATTGACATAGTTGATGAAAACTCTGAATTTGTAACCCTCTCCAGTGTTATTTTGTTATTTATATACAATTATATTTTTTCATTAATATTTTGAATTAGCTTTGAATGTCCAGTTTTCACTTTATTTATTTATGCTATTGTAATTTTAACTTTTGTTTTATTGTTTATTTATTGCTATATTTGGGCTTCTTCTTCTTTTTTTTTTCAATTTTAGTTTGTTTTATTTTTTTTTATTTTATTTTTTTTTTTATTTCCAGTTTCTAGTTCATTTCCAGCAATTTTAGTGCTTTAGCTTGTTTCAACATTTCATTTCTTAATTTATTTTTTTTTTCATCTAATATTTCTATATTATCTCTAAATAGTTTTATTTCAATGAACCTAAATATTTTTAATAGTTTTATTTATAGTTAATGAATGCTTTTCACTCATATACTGTATATTATTCATACTGTATATTACTGTATATTATTGTTTTAAATTGTTAAAATGGTTGCACAACCATTACAAATTAAAAATATTAGATTTCAAAAGTCTATAACATTTCAGCATTTTTAAGTTTGACATCAATCAAGCTAATGGTTGTGTACTTAGTGTGACCGCTGGGTCATGCACTTGCCCCGTGAAAATAAAGTCCAGCAGCCTCAGGGGCGTGAGTATTAGCACCTCATTAAAGTAACACCTTCCTCCAGCTGCGGGGCGACAACGGTGAGGACGAACTCTGCTGAGGCCGGCGAGAGATCTCACACCTCCCCAGGGAAGGCTTTATGTTGCTGTTCACTCACCAGGGTGTGAAGAGACACTTGCGGAGCTACATGCCACAGCTACTGTTTAACAGCGGGAGTCTCTGTTTACTCTTCAGCAGGGGGGAGTGAAAGAGAGAGAAAGAGAGAGAGAGAGAGAGAGAGAGAGAGAGGGAGAGGGACTGTGTTTCAACCTGTGACTCTTCACTCACTTATAATGACTTTACAGTTGCTGTCGATGTAGATGGACAATATTATAGTGTTTTCTTGTTGGTCTGACATGGGTTGCCAACGATTCTGATTCTGAAAGTAGGTTATTTATTGAAAATGTTTTTCAATAACCAATAATGTATATAATGACAATGCAGTGGCCCTAAAGGTATTGAGACACTTAAGTCAGACTTACTGTAAAATGTCTGAATGTCAAAGCAAGTATTTTCTGCGAACTGACATTTAATCTTTCCTCAAAACAACCTTTTTGAGTCATTTTTGTGCCATTGTTTTTTTAGTTGATGTATGAAATCAATTTCCTTCAAAGTTCACTCAGGTGTGCAGAGGAACCACGGGTGTAAAAAATTACATGAACTATCAACAATTACAATGATAGTATCTCATAATACACTGAAAAAAAGGTGTAGAACCAGTTTCCACTGAGAAATTGGTAGTAAATTTCACAAATAATTACAGAGAAAAAAAAAAAAAAATATATATATATATATATATATATATATATATATATATTATATTATATTTTATGTATTATAAAATATATTATATATATATTTTTTAATGACTTATGTAAAAATACAAAATTAGTACTTTTATTCAGCAATGATGGTCAAGACTGACTTTTTAAAAAAATATTTTTAAGACATTTATAATTGTACATAAAATCTACATTTCTAATATTTCTGTAGCCGAAAATGTAGAGTTGGTATCACATATTACATTTTAAAATAAACTCAAATAGAAAACTTAAATTTTCTAAATATTTCACAATATTACTGTTTTTGCTGTATTTCTGATCAAATAATCACCTTGGCTTTATTCAAAAACGTAAAAAAATCAAACAGACCCCAAACCTTTGAACAGTAGTGTGCGTATTCTAATTTTATGCACAAATCACATCAATCTTTTAATCATTGCACCAGCAAAACAGTTGCCCAAAGTATCTTTATTTGAAAAACTGTTTACAAATTCAAAAATTTAATGGCAGTTTAATTTACTTTGCTTTGTTGCTTGCGGTAGAGCACGTTAGTCAACTGAAATTATTAACCTCTATCATAATTCTGTATTGCTAATTATTTCCACGACTACAAATATTATGATTGTCATTTGTTTAGATAAAGTTTTGATTAATTGATTAGCCAGAGCACCTACCGGCTGCCCGACCACACCATGTTATCAGAGATAATGATCTTGACATGCTAATCACACAATGTTTTTGTGCTGGAAGTCTTGACGTAAGTGATGAATGATGTTCAGATTCCCGCTGGGTGAAACAAAAGCAGAACTCCTGCCTCACCTTGTCGAGCGGCTTGTTTGGACTAGAGGCTTAAAGGAGGTGTCAAAGTGTGCCTCTCAGCTGTAAGGAGCTTTCCTCAGGAGCAGCAGGCCCTCGTTCACACACAGATAATCACATCCCCCTGTCCTAGACCTGTGAAGCTCCCACACACTACCTACAGAGACCTAACCTGTCCTTCATCTTTCACAAATACACTTACAGCTAGTATTATAATGAGTGTTTGCACATATTTTGATGTCTAAGCATAATAGAGAACATAGTAACCAATATTGTTCATTTAGGGTAGTAAGTTTAAAGTATTGTAGCTGGAGTTTATGCAACTACTAGAGAATAATTACAAATTTATAAAAGCAGTGTTGTTCTCATTAGTAATTCATCTGCTCTAAAAAAAAAATGTACATGTGTAAATTTGACAGATCCAAAGCAACTAGTCCATTTAAATTTGACATTTTACAAATGTGTGTTCCCTGGGATTCAAACTCATAACCTTATGATTGCTATCACAGTTTTTAAATCCTGAAGGTCAACAGAAACATAAAATTGTACATGTATGAATTTGACAGATCCAAATGAATGTACAGTGCATTTAAATTATACATTTTACACATGTGTGCTCTCTGGGATTCAAACCCATAGCCTTGTGATTTTTATGATGATGTTCATGACCTGCAGGTATACAGGAACATAAAAATGTTATGTGGAAATCTGACAGATCCATAGCAACTTACAGTACATTTAAATTCGACATTTTACAAATTTATGTTCCCTGGGATTCAAACTTATAACCTTATGATTGTTATCACAGTTTTTAAGACCTGCAGGACAACAGAAACATAAAAACATAAAAAATTACGATCCAAATTAGCTTACAGTGTATTTAAATTTTACACATGTGTGTTCTCTGGGATTTAAACCCATAACCCTGTGATTGCTGTCAAATAAAAATGTACATTTGTGAATTTGACAGATCCAAAGCAAGCAATGCATTTAAATTATATATTTTACAAATGTGTTCCTTGGGATTCAAACCCATAACCTTGTGATTGCTATCACAGTGTTTAAGACCTACAGGAACATGAATATGTACATGTGTAAATTTGACAGATCCATGCAACTTACAGTGCATTTAAATGATAAATTTTAAAAATGTGTGCTCCCTGAGATTCAAACCTATAACCTTATGGTTGCTATCACGATGTTCAAGAACTACAGTTCTAAAGGAGCATAAAATTGCAAATTTGACAGATGCATAGCAAATTACAATGCATTTAATTTCTACATTTTACACATGTGTGCGGTGTGGGATTCAAACCCATAACCTTGTGATTCTTATCATGATATCCAAGACCTGCAGGTCTACAGGAACATGTGTGAATTTGACAGATGCCTGGGATTTATACCCATAACCTTATGATTAATATCACGATGTTCAGAACCTACAAGTCTACAGGAACATAAAAATATACATATATGCAATTGACAGAGCAACTGTGTGTTACCTGGGATTCAAACCCACAACTTTGTGATTGCTATCACTGTGTTCAAGACTTGCAGGTCTACATTAACATAAAAATGTAAATGTGGAAATTTGACAGATCCATAGCAACTTACAGTGCATTTGAATTCTACATTTTACAGATGTGTGCTCCCTGGGATTCAAACCCATAACCTTATGATTGATATCACGATGTTCAAAACAAGTCTACAAATCTACAGGAACCTAAAAATGTATATGTGCAAATTTAATTATTAAAAACTCTCTGGGGTTCTAAACCTTATAATTACTATCACAAGGTTCTAGACCTACAGGTCTACAGGAACATAACAATTTATGCATTTGACAGATCCAAAGCAGCTAACAGCGCATTTACGTAATACAGCAGTATATTTATTTTATGGAATTCAAACCCA
>JAHKKF010530756.1:29500-34683 GCA_019740295.1 Labeo calbasu
GCAGGGATGCCGGACCCCAGCGGCTGTAAAAAATGGCCTTGATTGCCCACGGACACTGGAGTTTAGTGCTGCTTGGGTACACCCTAAAGATGCTGCCTCCTGCCCCACGGCTCCGCGCGGCAGAGTAGCGCATGGCGGGGTTCCTTTTCTGAGATCTCCTTTTGTGCGTGTGTGTTTTCGCCTCCCCTGCCTCTTCATTATCCATTTCTGCCATTACATGCACTCTAAGTGAGTGAACGCAACAAAAGAGCAAGTTGTCGGCTGTGCAAGGAAGCAACATCTCTGAAAAGGGAAGAGATGTTAATGTAGTACAGTGATGGTAAGCCTGGCGGACAGTAAATGCACCGTCTTTTATGTTTTTTGCGAGCGTTGCGGTCTATAAAGCATCATCGCGCTCTGTTTGGATGCCTGGTTTTAAAGGTAGACATTAAGTCAGGCTAAGAGCACATGTGGCCGTAAGCTCACAAGTGGAAAAAATCCAGCTCCAAGCAGCTGGGTGGTCCGAGACACCCACTACATGAAATTTAATATCTCTGAGTACATTGTGTTTGAGACGCGGTTAACAATCGTGATTTATTTAAAATGAAATAACGCCTGAAATAATGTCAATGGTGCTTGTGGGAAAACATGAAGCATCGTAAACAATCTGATTATGTTTTTGTTACTATTAAAGCGATTGATGATTAGAACAGTCAAATAGTTTGCAAACTAACACTTTTAAAGCAAATCAAAACATAATTGCAATGTTTTATGTCGCATTCACTTTCAACATATAATTCACAACATAAATTGAACCGTTTGCTGTAATGTAATATTAAGCTCCTCTCTGTTTACTCTTGTTTGTCGTTTTATTTTATGCCTAATCTCATTGAGGTTTCTGATCAGCTTAATTGTGTAATTCAGTCACTTTGATCACAGGAATTACGTTTATGTTGTAAGGCGACTTCAAAACGTTTGTTTTGACATGAAGACTTTATTACCGGGCTTCAGAAAACATATTAATTCTTTTAAAGCTAGTGAAATCAAACACTTTCGTAAATATCATGTTCATCCATTTTACAAGAAAGAGAAAAATAATGTTTTTCCATTTAAGTTTCTCTTCTGCTTTTGAAAGTATAGTATACAGCCTATAACTGTTAATATTTCAAGCACTGTCTTCATTAATAATGCCTGCTTTGTAAGCACACATCATTTCCTCTTGGCCGTGCCGCTCACAAAAGCAGTCAGGCCAGGGGGGTTTAATGCTGTGTGTCCATCCGTGTCTTCCTGCTTTGGCATGCTACACTTCTGGCCTAAACTCTCAGGAACTGGCTTTATTTTTCACCCACTTTTGTTTTCAACTCACCCTGTCCGTTCTTTTGAGCCCTGTTGAACTGAAACCGCTAAATTAGCTGTCCGGCTTTGTGTCCCACTTGTTGGGATGTGAACATATGTCCACTCAGCTTAATATCAGTGTGTCCTTGATGCTTGTGGATGGGTGTCAGAAACATATGCGCCTCTTCTCTGACATCTGCTTGACTTCCCATTACCATTTCACAGTTTATGGCAGAAAAAGCTGTTGAAACAAACACCCTAGTGCTATTAATGCTTATGATTAAGGAAAATGTTGTATTTTTAGTAAATACTTGGTAAAAATGGACATTTATGTTCAATATTACAAAATGTGTTTTTGTCAGTCTGAAAACTTTCAAAATCTGAACAAAACGAAAACTTTTTTGGAGATGTTTCTGAACTTATGGACTGTTACCCAGTTTGGCCCGCGTTCAGCGCTCTGCTGTGAATGCTGGGAAGGCACTGCTGTTGATATAATAGAGCAGATCTGCTTCAGGCGAACACAATGCAGTGTTAAGACCTGATCTGAGCTTGCCTGTCACAGCCAAACGCTGCATATCAGAGAGCGCCACAGGAATACAGGCCGTCCAGCACTTCAGACCGTCCCTCATGAACAGAGGATAGAGAGAAATAGGATTAAAGGGGAAAATCATATAAGCAGTTAATTGAACAACAATACCTTTATTCAGAAAGTGTTGGATCAGAATCTGAGAGCTGCACACTCCAAAAGTGGAATGCTGGGATGTAGCCTTTTTGTCATTTGACTTTGAATTGAATCCCTTTAGATTTTTTTTAATGTTACATTAAGGTTACAAGCATTGTAATCAAAATACAATTGCGTATTAACACTAGCAGAGTGTATTTACAGTAAAGTTATTAGTGCATGATGCTCTAAAATGTTGATTTGCAGGGATCTAGCTTTTTCACTTTACGTTGAGAAATAAAGAGTTGATTTGCAAAAACAGATAGCTCTGTTTTTTAAAAATGTCAAAAATCTTGGTTTTATTATGTTATCATGTTTTTATTGTTTTATTGTGTTAGCTGTTTTTGTTGTTGTTGTTATTTTTACTTAATCAGAATAACCCAACTGCCGTTTGAATGAGATTAATTGCAATGCACAATAAAAATGCATTTTTTTGAAAATTGTTAAAATGGAGTTATCTGTTTTTGCAAACAAACTCTTCAAGTTTCATGTATTTATTGTAAATGTGAGTATTTGTATTTCATAACAACACTTACAAAAACTATATTAGAAATTGCTGATCATTATTATATATTAATGTGTGTTGTTCATTAGTTATTACACAGTAATTACATATATAATTACAATGTAATAAACACTAATATAAGATTTGCATTTTCTTTAAAACAATGATCCTACATCTCTCATTTGAGAGCATGGTTCTCCAAAAAGTTGCCGGGATTGAGCTGTTTCACTTGCCATTGAAAGAAAAAAATTGATGAATTTGTGCAGTTTTCAGTAATTTTGTTGTTGTGTGTATTTAATGCAATTTTAATTATTCGTAAATACAATAACAAAGAATAGTCAGCAAATAGTCACAAAAATAGAATTTGCTGAACATAACTTCACATTTAATACATGTTGTCCATTAGTTATTACACAGTACTTACATATATGTATTTAAAATGTTATAAATGGTGAATTTTTGAAGTCTTTGGTAATTTGATGATTTTTAATGTATTTAATGTAAAATACCTAAAATAACACTAAGAAAAACTTTAGAAGTTGCTAAACATAAGCTTATATTTAATACATATTGCCTGTTAGTTATTACACAGTACTTAGATATGCAATTATAATGTTATTTAAATGGTGATTTTTTTGAAGTGTTTGGTAATTTTGTTATGTCATATATTAATTGTGAAATAATAAAATAACATAATTCTATGTTTCATACATGTTGTCCATTAGTTATTACACAGTACTTATTACACAGTAAATTTTTGGTAATTTGGTTATTTTTAATGTATTTAATGTAAAATACTTAAAATAACACTAACAAAAACTATTTCTAAGTTGCTGAATGTAATTTTATGTTTAATACATATTGTCCATTAGTTATTACATAGTATTTACAAATGTAATTATAATGTTATATAAATGGTGATTTAAAAAAAAAAAAAAAAAAAAAAAAAGTTTGGTAATTTGCTTATGTCTTGTATTTAATGTAAAAATAACACCAACAAAAACTATTTAGACATTGCTGAACATAATTCTATATTTAATGCATGTTGTTTATCAGTTAATTCACAGTACTTACATATGTAATTATAATGTTATATAGGTACTTAAAAAAATTAAGTGTTTGATAATTTGGTTATTTCATGCATTTAATGTAAACATGATTAAAGTAACACAAACAAAAAACAATTTAGAAGTTGCTGGACATAATTCTATATTAAATACATGTTATCCATTAGTTACTACACAATACTTACGTATGTAATAATGTGAATAATAATGGTGAATTTTTGAAGTGTTTAATAATTTGGCTATTTCTTGTATTTAATGTAAAATAATTATACTTAGAAGTTGCTGAACAATTTTATATCTAATACATGTTGTCTATTATTTAGTACACAGTACTTACATAATAATATTGTATAAATAGTGATTTTTTTACGTTTGGAAATTTGGTTATTTCATGTATGTATTGTAAAATAATTAACATAACACTAACAAAAACTATTTAAAATTTGCTTAACATAATTCTATATTTAAGTCATGTTGTTACTAAGCAGTATGTGTATCTATAACTAACGTACGTACAAAATCAATAAATGGTCGATAATAATTAAACAGACATGAATTTCAGTGTTTTCTTTGTACTTCTGCAGTCTGACTTTATGACATCCTGTGTCACTCTAATAGGTTTAAATGGAAGTGAGCTGAAATGGAATCGTTTATTTGCCATGGTAATTGATACACATTTGTTTGCATGTAAGTTTAGGTGAGGTGTGTGTGTTGTGGGATTACAGGGATTCCTGGCTCTCTCTCTGGGGAGGCCGGTCAGGATGGTGTGTCCCCAGGGTACGGCTGCAGCACACTGGCTGTGTGTTCCCATATAATGAGGGTCAACAACAGTTGTTTAATTTAGCTTCCACAAAAGGCAAAAGAAACCACTGAGCTTTTCAAATCTCAAAGGCCGTGACTGTCCCCCAAATCAAGATGTATGGATTTGATTCATGTCATGTCGGCGTTCTGGGGAATATCCAGCGGGTCGAGCTTTTCCCAGAGTCAGAACAAGTAAATGGGACTTTTATGAAACGTGTTACACAAGAAATCAAATTTTCAACGGTTGGTCACAGAATGAGAACGACAGAGTGGAATTTCTCTTGTAAAAAATGCCAAGTCTATTCTTTTACTGCTTTTATGTGGGATATAATTGATTTAATAAACATTTTTTAATGTTATGAGATGATCATTTAGGATTTGATAGTATTATTGTTTTGTGATATTATATTTGTGTGCATGGAAATTGCAACAAAATATCACAAAATGTTTGTCATACACAGTATACCGTGTATAAATTGATCAGATTTACACAAACTGTTACTCAAATCTCAACAATTTGGTTGTTTCATGCATTTAATGTGAATATAATTGATCATAATTGTAATAACACAACTATTTATCTAATAAAAACTTTTAGAAGTTGCTGAATGTAGATGTATGTTTAATAAACGTTATTTATTAGTTATTAAACAGTACTAAACATGTAATTACAATGTAATAAACATTAAGTTTAAATTTTCCTTTAAAAAAAGGTTGAATGCTGGTCTCTAGCTTTTTTACTTAACATTAAATGATTGACAATATTTGCTAAAAT
>JAHKKF010530758.1:0-25581 GCA_019740295.1 Labeo calbasu
ATAGTAGTAATATAAATAACCAAACATATATATAATGAAAATACATTTCTAAAAACTATTTAAAATATACATTTAAAAAAATTAAAATATAAATAAAATAAAATAAAATATAATATAAATAAATAAATACAAGTGAAAAATTTATGTATATATAGATATTATTAATTTAATAATTATTAATTTGATTATTAACACACACACACACACACACACACATATATATATATATATATATATATATATATATACATATTAATAAATAAATATATAAAAACAAATATTTACATTTAAATTTACATTTTAAAAAAAATAAAAATAAATACAATATAAGGAAAATATATACAAAAAATACAAGTGAACAAAAATATATATTAATAATTTCATTTTACTAACTTAATTATTATTTATTAAATTATTAATTGAATCATTATATTATTCATTTAATAATAAAATTCAATTAAATTAAGATAATAATAAAATGTAATAAAAAACGTATAAAATAACCAAACATATAAAAAATTATAAATAAATATATAAAAACAAAGTAAAATATACATTTAAAAAATACAAATATATAATAAAATAAATAAATAAAATATAACAAAAATATAACATAAATAAACAAATACAAGTGAATATATATAGCTGATATTGTTTCAAGGTCAAGGTGACAAGGTGAGTTCATTGCATTGTGTATTTTTCATAGAGTTTGTTTTCACAGTTTGCTCTGATTGTGTTGTGCATATTCTAGCAAATATTGTCATTCAGATATTCTATGCATACAGAACTTTCACATACTGTGTGTGCACACCACACATATTGCAAAAACTACCATGATAACGTGCCAACTACAGCTGACTTCCACAAGGCCTCTCAGATAATCCTCGTGCAGCAGGACGTCATTAGAAATGCCAGAACATGCAAAAGCAGCCCGTCCCTCACCATGAGTCAACACTGTCTCTCCTCAGCCGGCTCTAAGAATAGCAGCATATAGATTAAACTCCTGGACAGGTGAAGGTGACTTTTATGCTCCATTTCAGGCAATGGATTCATTAAGCAGCCGCTCATCATGTGTGCTCTTAGTTTTGCAGGGAACACATCAATATTCCCCGTCTAAAAAAACACGAGCACGGACGGCGAAGGGATGCAATGATTAGAACTTCATCTTAAAAAGATCAATAAATCATCTGTCTGTCTGTTTTCACACTGACGACTTACATGCACCTTTATAATGTGATTAAAGCAGTGCTGTTAAACCAAGGCTTGTGTAAACTGAATACTGTGATTATGTTAATGTGATTAAGCTTGTAATTAGAGTAACGACAATCACAGTGAAATCCAGACAGATGAAAACATGAAGGAACAGAAACGGAACAGCTTTACATATTAAGGCATTGTGTTTTTCATAGGTACATTTCCAATAAGACAAAACACACCAAGTCCAGTGAACATTTCCATTTAAAACAAGCAAATAAAAACAGGAGCTTAAATGTGTGTTCGGTTGGGGTACAAAAGAAAAATGGCAGTAAACAAGCATCTAAACGGGGATGAATGGGTGTTCAAAATAGCATACTACCATATTATTCTTACTCTTTATGCAGTATGTAGTGCATATAAACTACCATTTAAAAGACTGGAATGCTTAACATTTTTTAATGTTTTTGAAAGAAGTCTCTTCTGCTCACCAAGGCTGCAAATATTTGATCAAAAATACAGTTAAATCAGTAAAATTCTGAAATATTATTACGATTTAAAATAGCCACTTTCTATTTTAATATATTGTAAAACGTAATTTATTTCTGTGATCAAAGCTGAATTTTCAGCATCATTACTCCAGTCTTCAGTGTCACATGATCCTTCAAAAATCAAACTAATATGCTGATTTTCTGCTCAAGAAACATTTCTGATTATTGTCAATGTTAAAAACAGTTGTGCTGCTTTATATTTTTGTGGAAACAGTGATACATTTTCTTTTTCATGATTATTTGATGAATAGAAATTTCGAAAGACCAGCATTTATTTGAAACAGAAATCTTTTTGTAACATTATAAATGTCTGTACTGTCACTTTTATTCAATTTAATGCGCCCTTTCTGAAAAAAAAGGATTAATTTATTTATACACTTACTGTATGTCTTGTATATATCTACTTTATGTTTTTAATTTTTTATGGGACATAACATTTACATTTTTCTGTATACAGTATGTACTATTAGTAAACACTGCACAGTATAAACAATTTCTCAAAAAATAATAAGTGCATGAGCAGAAATTATACCAAATTTTATTCAGCGAGTCCAGTTACCTCTAAAAATAAACACAGTATTATCTAATTTAATGTAAAAACATGATTTTGTATATGATGAAACAGTTATGATGCATTAAAAAATTACGATTGCAAGAATAAAGTCATAATATTTTGAGAATAAAGTCAAAATTACAAGAATAAAGTCATAGTATTGTAAGATTAATTTAGTAATATTGAGAATAAAGTCAAAATGACCAGAGCAACACAAGAATAGTCATAAAAATACAACTTTAAAGTTGTAATATTTTCTCCCAATGCTACAACTTTATTCTCATAATTTTGACTTTATTCCTTAAATATTTTTACTTTATTTTAAAAATCCAATGTTTTTATGCACATAATTATAACTAAAAGACGTCAGATACAAAGTACAGTGCATGCATAATTATTAATAAGAACAAATACAAAATTAATAATAGTTACAGTATTAAGATTGATGTGGTTTGGAATTGGTAAAATGTGCTTGGGAAAAAAATGACCAGAATGTGAACATGCTTAATGTAATTCAAGAAAAATATGTTTAAAATACCATCACTTCTGGTTCATTCTTAACACTGGACATGGAAGAGTGTAAACAAATTAAAGTAAACAAATTGCATTGTGGGAAGCAACAGCATGCAATGCAGAAACTGCTACACTACGCACAGCATATAAACAAGAACAGTAAACACATGCAGTTTCCCATCATCAGTAAAGTACGTATTTTGTGTAGAATAGTCGCAGTATGTGAACTGAAAGAGAACTGATCGAGTTTTCTGGGTTGTAAACACTGAACATGAGAATGTCAGTCATGTGTGTGAGTGAACACGTCACGTTCTCCGGAGACACACACTCATCTGTGCTCATCGTGAGTTATATCACAATAGGTCAGTGTGGAGACTCACTGCTCCATTGTGTCGTGGTTAAACGTTCCTCACTCGTTCACGGCCGCCTGGGTTCAGTGTTTTGCCTCATCGCATTTCTCCAGCTACCGATCATCGCAGGCAATTAGCTAAGCATGAATGTCCCGTCTGAGTATGCCGGGAAGATCGCTTCAGACTCCAGTAATGTGAAGATGAGTGTCCTACATTGTAATACACGGTACGCTGAACGAGAGCCAGAGATGTCAGGATTATCAGTAAAGTGGAACATGCACCTAAGCAAATTATTAGATGTGAACGAACCGATGATCAATGGCATGACCTTGGAGGTTTCCTCCAATGATTAGAGGTTAGGGACATTTCAATGTCTGTAACCAGTGTGTAACCGTAATTCATCCCACAGCCTTTGCATTATTTGTTTAAAACTGCAAAAAAAAGCAAAAAAACATGCAAATCAATGGGTTTGTAGGTGAAAGTCTGATTCCTATGGAAGCCTGTTTCCCTCATGAGATAAGAAGAACAAAAAAAGGCAATTCCAAGTTACTTTTTGCAATTCAGACATTGAGTTTACATATCGCAATACTGTTTATTTATTGCCGTTCTGCGGTTATATATCACAATTCTGCATTTATATATCACATTTCTAAGGTTCTATTTTGCAATTCTGAGTTTACACATCATAATTCTGCGTTTATATCTCACAATTCTGTTTATTTCTTCCAATTCTGTGTTCATATGTTGCGATTCTGAATTATTTCTAGCAATTCTGAATTTGTTTCTCGCAATTCTTTATTATTTCTCACAATTTTAAGTTTATACCTCGCGATTCTGTTTATTTCTTCTCATATTTTGCAATTCTGAGCTTATATAAAGCAAATTCTGCATTTATATGTTGCGGTTCTATTTATTTCTTGCAGTTGTGCATTTATATATCACAATTCTTTATTCTTTCTCACAAGTTTATGTCTCACAATTCTGTTTATTTCTTGCAATTATGCATTTATTTTATCACAATTCTAATATGTTGTAATTTTGAGTTTATATCTCAATTCTTACTTTATTTCTTAAAATTCTGCATCACAATTCTGCGTTATTTCTCACAATTCTGAGTTTGTCTCCCACAATTCTGCCCTTATATGTCATAATTCTGCGTTTATATATTGCAAGTTTTTATTTTTCAATTCTTAGTTTACATATTGAAAATTTTGTCACACTTCTTAATTTATACATTGCAATTCTGCATTTACATGTTCTGAGTTTGTATCTTCCAATTCTGCATTTATATATTGCAATTCTAAGTTTTATTTTGCAATACTTTCCATATCGCAAATTTTGTGTCACAATTCTGAGTTTATACATCGCAATTCTGCATTTAAATGTCACAATTCTGAGTTTCTATGTTGCAGTTCTGTTTATTTATTGCAAATCTGCATTTTTATATCAATATTTACATTATTTTTCACAATTCTGAATTTCTATATTGCAATTTCTGTTAATATGTTGTAATTCTGCATTTATATGCAGTGATTCTGAGTTTATATCTCGCAATTCTCTGTATTTCTTGCTGTTCTACATTTTTATATCACAATTCTGCACTTACATGTTGCATTCTGCATTTATATATCATATTTCTAAGTTTTTATTTTGCAATTCTGAGTTTAAATATTACAATTTTATGTTTATATCTCACAATTCTGTTTATTTCTTGCATTTCTGCATTCATATATATCACAATTCTGCATTATTTCTAGCAATTCTGAGTTTGTTTCTCACAACTTTGCATTCATGTCAAAATTAAAGTTTTTATTTTGCAATTCTGAGCTTATATAATGCACATTCTGCATTTATACACAGCAATTCCTCACTATTTCTCACAATTCTAAGTTTATATCTCACAATTGCAGTTCTGTTTATTTCTTGCAATTCTGCATTTATATATCAATTCTGCAATATTTCTCACAAGTCGGAGTTTATATAATTGCGATTTCGGTTAATATATCGCAATTTACTCAGTTTATATGTTGCAGATTTTGTGCATCTTAATTCTGAGATAATATCTCGCAATTGTGTGTTTATATGTTGCACTTCTGAGTTTATATAAGACAGTTCTGAGCTATTTCTCACAACTCTGACTTATTTTCTCTGAATTCTGAGTTTATAGCGTAATTTTGTGTAGCGAAATTAAAAAAAGGTAACTGCGACATTTTATCTCACCATACTGACTTTTAGTCAGTTTATAAAGTTTATAAAGTTATAAAGTTTATAAAACAAATGTCCTACATATTGTAATATACGTAATGCTGGATGAGAGCCAATTCAGACTTTTTATAATCGTGAGTTTATCTCGCAATTCTGACTTTATACAGGAAAAAAGTCTTAATTGTGAGATAAAAAGTCGCAATTATCTTTTTTATTTTTTTATCCCATAGATTGCTTAGAAAATCAACATCAAACATCTTTTCAAAGGCAGGCTGATTTGAAGCATCACAGATGAGTTACACACTGAAGTTGAGTTGGATGAATATTGCTTATCGTCATGTTACAATATAATGCAATTAACCTCTAATCCTGTAATCTTTCAAATGTATTTGCGTGTTGCGTAAGAGAGATCAGTAGATCATGGGACATCTGTTACAGTCGCACGTGTGGACAGACACAAGCTCTTTACAAAATCAAAAGGCTTATGGGGACAACAGAACTACATCTGGACAGATAATAGACTGATTTCACTTACAAACTTACAAAATTGATTTGCACTTACAAAACAACTGGGGCACAAGAAGAACACACTTCTTAACTGTGTGAAGATAAATGTTTCGTGTCCATATTCGTGATGACAGAAGGAGCAGAAGTCAAATGTTTTTCTTTCTAATATGCAAAAAAATTAATAAAAATTGAACCGTTACATATTCATAATTATGCTCCATAATTTTAACCTCTTTACAAATGAACTGATGTCTTTTTAGATGACCTAAAAAGAAGCAGCAAGTTTTTACATACGCATAATTCATGTTTTATTCATATGTTTAATAAATAACCATGAAGAACAAAGCTCAGGTTTGTTACAAAAATGTTGGCAGAGCAGAATGTGATGATACTGTGTCCAGTGAACTTTGAGTGTCATCAGCAGAAGAGGCCAGTGCAGAAAAATCAAACAGCTCAAGTGTGTAATGAACAGAATAATGAAGTAATGGAGCAGATGAGACAGAGAGGAAGACTTGACATCATACGAGAATGACTCAGCTTAATTTACAAATAATCTAGAAATGATTCACATAATACAAGAACTACAGCCAAAAGTCAGAATGAGACAACTCTAAAGCTAAAAAATCCTTTTACATTATGTTTAATAATAGGCTCAGCCTTTTGACCCTGGGTTAAGCCATGTTTCACGATTGTTATTTTGAATGGTGCTTAGCACTGCTTTTAATCAGTGATGAAGAGTTATGAAGCTCAGCTCCACATCTACTGTATAAAACAATGCACTGCTAGAATGTAACCAGTCATAAATTAAACAACACTGCCTCATTAAATATTCATGAGCTTAGTACAGTCACAGAAACTCACGTTCTTTAGTTTCATTGTCTGAGAGAAACAGTGGAAACTCTCAAGCGGTAAAGACACATTATCATTACTAGATGATACTTTTGATATGAAACAAAAGCTCAGCTTTCAAATAAATAAATAAATACCAACCATAAATACCTTTTGGTGGCTCTTTTATGTGTCGTGAGAGATCGCTGTAGCGCATCAATTCAAGCAGAACGCAAACCAATTATCTCGTCCTCTTTACTACTAGTTAAGGCACCAAATAAACATGAATAACATCAAAAGGTATGTTGTTTTAGCTGTGGAAACTACATTTTGCAAACTTGATGTTAATCAACTCGTGTTTGGATTGTCAGTCAGACAGAATGGCGTTGTGATTGGTCAGATCGTCCGTCAATCAATTCACTCTCGGCGAATGGCGAGTCGTGCGAAAAGCAATTTGCATGCTGTACTTGTCCAATCAGAGTTAATGTGTAAATATGATGTTATTCCAGGGTTTTTAAAAGTACAGATCTTCAAATATGTCATTATTAGGTAACTAATAATGAGAAAGTGAGAAACATGGATCAGGAAAAGTATAATCCTGGTACACTTTACATATATATATTAAAAATAGTACTTTTAATGCATTACTTATGATTTGTAAGACATGTTAAAATGCATCATTGTATGATCTCATTAATAATTGTCACCACAGTTATAATACATTAGAAACTTGTCTATTAAATATTACCTTTTTAAGAAATATAATGCATTAAAATACAACAAACAACCAATTTCGTATGTAAGTGAATGTGAATCTGCAAATATTCTAATTAATTTTAACTTTGCTTGTATTTAAAGTTGTATTTAAAATATAATTTAAAACATAATAAAATAACAAAAATATGTGCAAAATAATTAACATAATATTTTCACTAATTAGTAATACATACAATATATAAACAATATTTAAATATATGCATCATAATATTCATAATATTTAAAAGCTATTTAAAAATAACAAAAATTCTATTTTTATTTATTCAGTAAGTGATTATATACATTTAAACACTGCCTCTGCACACTTGAAGGTGTAAGTAAACATAAGCATAAAATATAAATAAACATAGATTAGAGATATTTTCAACATATAACACTGTCAACACGCTAAAAGTCTCTTTCAAGAAGTTTCGTCCCCAAATTTATCAGCTAAACTCACTAATGGACTCTTCCAGACCCATCCCTAGTAGAAAAAAGATAAATAAATGCACATAATCTGAATTAAGACTGAAATGACCATGGCAGGACGTCCGATCGGTGGGGGTTAAAGGACACACGGCTGGTGGACGCTGAGCTCAGACTGATGACTGGAGATTTTATGCCGCTGACTCACGACATCTCACATGAACACTCAAAACAGAAACACACGGCCCGCCTCTGTCCCGCTTCAGCGCTGCCAAACGTCCTGGATCTGAACACAACTAACCTGCGCTAACAACAATCCTCAATGTCACGACAAACATTCTGCTTTCCAGAGCCAAAACAGGGTTTTCTTTTTCTGTGATACCAACTTTTTTAGCCAAAAAGCAGTTTGTTAAATATGCAGAGTATCCTGAGCGCACACTTACATAACCCAGAGCGAACATCCCCCACAGACAAATTACATCATTTCATAACACCAAATATACAGACTTTTTGCATACAGAACGAATAAAGACTTATTACGCGGCTCATAAGGTGTTATCACTTCAAACACACTTTCTTCTTACGTAATAAATTTTCATTATATTCATTTCCCCCTTTTAAAATGTTGCAACAGTACCAAGTCTACAACCAGTTTGCCATGTGTATAATATATAATAAACCACAATAATATATGATATATATATATATATATATATATATATATATATAATTAATAAATCTCTCTCTATACATATATGCACACACAAACAATTAAAAATGCGATCCTGAACCACAAAACCAGTCCTACGTAGTAAGGGTATATTTGTAGCAATAGCCAACAACACATTGCATGGGTCTTTCTTTCTTTTATGCCAAAAATCATTAGGATATTTAATAAAGATAATGTTCAATGAAGATATTTTATAAATTTCCTGCCATAAATATATCAGAACTCAATTTTTGATTAGTAATATGCATTGCTAAGAACTTTATTTGGATAATTTTAAAGGTGATTTTCTTCCAAAAAATTTTTGCACCCTCAGATTCCATATTTTTCAATTTTCCAAATATTGTCCTATCATAACAAACCATACAATCAATGGAAAGCTTATTTAGCTTCAGCTTTCAGATGATGTATAAAACAGATGTATAAAAAAAAATTGACCTTTATTACTGGTTTTGTGGTCCAGGGTCACAAATAATATAATACATAAATGATATTTGAAAATATACTGTGAGAAGCATAATATAATATAGTATAATATAATATAACATAATATAATGTTTATAATGTTGTATTTTTATAGACAACATAAAACAAGAAAAATTGGCCATGCTGAAGGTGAGAAAGGAAGAGACAGGAAGTCATCAGTGTTTGCACAACACGATGAAGAAGAAGGGAAGGGAAGAGTAAAGCGTAATCTTCTGAGATTACAAGATTCCCAGTGTGTAATCTTGTCGACTGGCACACTGCAACTCAGATTGAAAAGTTAGCGGCAAAAGACGAGGTGAGAAGAACAAACTGCAGATGGAGGTGTGCCGTCACTGGAGTTTCACAGATAAGAGTTTTTACATTAACAATCATGTTGACTGAAAGGAAAATCCTGAGTGTACGGGATTTACTCGAAGCCAGCTTCTCCTGTTTCCCTTCGCTGGATGATCAAACACTCTGAAAAGTCTTAAAAATGCAAAAATTGAAATAATAAAAAGAGCTGACCTGGAGCTCACATACATGAACCGTAAGTCTTGAAGAAAATGTGACTTTTTGGCTCTAATCCAAAACTTAGAGAGCTGCGTTTTTATGATTATTAATGCATCATGTTGCTATCTCACATAAAACATTCACTGTCTGATATACATTTACACAGCTAACAAGAAATGTTCTTAAAATGATCAGGCAAGGTTCTCTCAAAGTTATGAACAAACGTATTTCCATTTTAATAGAATGTTTGGAGTCTGGAATCTATTAAAGTTCTCAAAACATATTTATATATTGTTCATGGAATATTTTATTTCTATACTGTTATCTAAAGTGTTTTTAAACATTACTACTTCATTCAAATTATTGAGAGAACATTGAAAAATAACATTTTAATAATGTTTGCATGTCAACTTAACTTTCGTATGACAAAGAATGTTTTTTTTTTTTTTTTTAATTTAAAATACAGACAAAATTTTATAAGTTCAGAAAACAACATGAAATAACATTTTCAGAATGTAATGAAACGTTAGCAAAATGTTGTTCGAACATATAGGGTACAATGGGCTAAAGGCGCCCTTGATATTGTTTTCCTCTAAACCACTAGATGGTAGAAAAACGTAGCATAGCACTTTTGCATTGGTTGAGCTTATGGGGCTGTCACGTGATGAACAAACTACTCAAACCTGAAAACCTGTCAGATAAGCGGTGAGGTGAGCTAATCATAGACTAAAGACCCAGATAAACAATGAATTAATCTTTTCTGTTTCTTATAGCATTATCCATAAGTTTCCTACGCCCCATGAGGCCTTGCGTCAAAAGTGGGAGCGTCTTCCGGTTCAAAGTAAACAAGCGGGACGTGACACTCATGCATTCAACAGTTGACAGGAGTGACGGGCAAACGAAGCCTCGTGAAGCACCGAGACTTTCCTCTGACTGTTTCGGGAAAAGATTCAAAGCTTTGAGAGTGTCGAAAACAGCGCGATCTGGTGGTTAGTAATAAATAAAGCAGCCAAAAGACTACAGCTCCGTCGGAATAAGCATTCACCACAATTTTCCATGGATCGGTCCATGTTATATGCACAAATAAAAGCCTAACCGTGTGTGTGTTTGTTTGTTGAATTTCTGACTCTGATTAATTAATTTACCCATTGAATAGTGCCATTAAATGTAAGTACGAATATCAATATGATGTAATAGAAGAATAATGTATATTAATCGCATATAAATGGCAGATATTTGATTTTCCTGAAATAATTTATATTCTTCATATTACTTTTATAACTGGGTATTTAAAATGTTATAATTATTAAATAGGTCCCAATGAAAATGTACTCGCAAAGTAAGATCAGGGGGTCGAACATTAGGACACGCAAAGTGAATCGCGCACATGACTGGACAGAAAGTGAGGCTTTTACGAAAGGGATTTCTACGTTCGAGTAACAAGTAACATTTTAATTATATTGCGAAAATGAACGAAATGACTCGAAAAAAGATTTGTCCATTTTGCTGAACGAGTCGGTAAAATGATCTGAACTTCCCATCACTAGTCGCCAGCCCCTGGCGACATGCAGCGACAGAAGTCGTTCATTGCCCGAAACCAGCTCCAGCATAAGGCTAAAAGCAGCCTAACATTATCAAAGAACATCATCACTGATTAGCCTATTCTAGTGCAAGTTTATGCATTTAAAAAAAAACACTTGCGTTATAAGTGAAGTTATCTACACTGTATGATGAATAACACACTGCACTTGTCTGCGGTGTGTTACAGCTCTGAAGTGGTCACTCTAGTCAATGCTTGTATTTATATCCGCCGCGCTGCGGCTCGTTGAAGCAGTTCTCCGCGCTGCATCGCTGAAGTTAGGCTCATCCCTCACCTCGTCCCTAGCCTCCCTCCAACAATTTGAATTTCCGACTGAGACTTTGACATGGACTTTGAGATTTGTAACTTTGTAGAACTTTGTTTATGCCCAAAGATGCACACCACACACTGACTAAAGTTCAAAAAGTGAAAAAGCATAATAGCACCCCTTTAATAACTTTAGTTAGCAAAACCATATTTTTAGATATTCTTAGACCATATTTTTGCCGGCTGGGCATTGTTTATGCTAATTTAAATGTTTGAATCTGAAAGAATATGTCACGTTTAAATTGCTAACACAGGTGAAATGTCTTCAAACATCCTTTGAACGCTGAAAGCATCCCTTGAATGGTTGAAAAACCATTTTCAGTTTTACAGTCATAAAAACGAGCGACATCAAACACCTCAGTTCAGATTTTCTCTCTTAAATTATATCTGACTGAGACTTGAAATGTATAAAGCTGAATAAACAGAACATCCACGGCTAAAATTAGACTTTTAATTTGAGTTCGAGAGAATTTAATGAGAACAACCGCAGTCAGAATAACAGCCGTAAGTCCGGGACAGAGCGCGCTAGGAAGAACACGAGTGTCAGCTAAACGCGGGCCTTTCTCTCCGGACCAAAGCTGATTAAAACTTCCACAAGTGAACAGCAAAGTCACATTAAACCTTCGCTTAAATCTCACTGGAGTTACAAAAAAAACAGCCTGACATGGAGTTAAAATCTCCTCAAAGCTCTTAGAACACACTTTAATGCACTTCTGTGCCGATTAACCAAAAACACATGATAATTCCTGGTGGGTCATTAGTGGCGTCTCAAAGAACCTAAATATAATCCTCAAACACTCAATCCAACAGCACTGGCACATCAGACCATCAATACACAAACCATAGAAATGCACATATGAAATATTCACAAGGTACTTTAATTGTGCTTTTTAGAGCCAAACCTTCACGGCCGGTTCATTTGCTGCGGATGTTTTTGCAAGAGATTGTGATCTGCTCTGTCAAAGCATTTGTCAAGATGCTCATCTCACCTGGCTCAGTGCAGTTCTTCTCCTCCGTCGAATTATCAGGTGTGGAGGACATCAGCCGTCGACCCCAGTGATCATCTGATTCCAAATAAGACTCCTCCACTATCATACCATGACCTGCAAAAACAAAACACTGGTTAAATCACCTGAGAATAAAGAAAGGAAGTTATACAGGTTTGACAGTGAGTAAATGATGGCAGAATTTTTAGTAATCAAATGGGTGAAACATCCCTTTAAATAGCTCATTTTAGACTGTAATTCTTAAAAATAAGTTTTTATCAACTTTACAATTATTTAAAAATGCAGTGATTACTTTTATCATATTTTGGAGTTACACATAAATACATAGTTACAATAAGCAACAATAATGTTTATTTATGATATTAAAAACTAGTCTAGGAACTAATATTTTGGGAATTCTTTAAGGATATTTGTGGCAATAAATATTGTAAATGTATTAAAATCTGTATTAAAATGAAAAAAACATGTTACATTAAATATTAACCATATATATTGTTCAATTATATTATTGCAAATAAATGATTCAATTAATATCCTTAATGACTACTTTTACATGTATTAATATTAAATATTATTCATATTGTTTTAAAAAATTAACCATACGTATTGGTAAATTATATTATTGCCGATAAATTATTAAATTAATATCCTAAATGAATTAAATATTACTAATATTATTTTAAATATAAAATAAATATGAATATATTTATACAAATATATATATAAATGTTCTTAATTAAAATTATTGCAACTAAATTATTAAATTATTACTATTTTAAAATGAATAATTTTATGTGGATAAACAATACATATTATTATACTTGGCCTTCACTTCAACTTAAATTAAATTATTGCAATTAAATTATTAAATTAATATCTTAGTACAGTACATGTATTAACATGAAATAGAATTCAGAATATTTTGAATAATTTTATATGGATAAAAATGAAATACATATAGTTAACAATACATATAGTTACATTATTATGTTGCAAGTAAATTATTAAATTAATATTCTTAATTAATATTATTATATATATTAATATTCAATATTTATTATATTGTTTTAAAAATTAAACATACATATTGTTAAATTATATTATTGCAAAAAAGATTAAATTAATATCCTAAATTAATTTTAAATATTATATAAATAAATGTATAAATATATAAATATTATTAATTTAAATGATTGAAACTAAATTATTACATTAATATTTTAAAATGAATACTTTTGTATGTATTAACAATAAATATTATTATATTTGGCCTTCACTTCACCTCACATTAAATATTAACTGTATTAAATACAAATATTACATTTTGTTAAATGAAATTACTGCGGTTCGATTATTGAAGTAATATTTTAAATATTTGTTCATGTATTAATATTAAATATAAATTATATTATTTTAAATATAAATCATAAATATTAATAAATTATTTAAATAGAATAAATTTTGAACAATTTAATAAATTAAATTATTAAAAATTAGAAAATATTCATTTGATATCTTATAGTAAATGCTTTTACATGGATTTAAATTAAATATTAGTGGTATTTAAATATTAACCATAAATAAATACATTAAATATAATTTCTACTACCATCAGCACATAATTAAACACTAATTAATTAAAAAAATGTAAATGCTTTAATGTAAATGAATCATAGTTTGCTCCACAGCAGGTATTTGCTTTAATCACAAGGTGTCGATTAAAGTAAACTGGCCTAAATTCAGTCCAAACGACTGAGCAGGACAGAGACATTTCTTTAAGAGCTTCAGAACAATCATGTGAATAAAAGGACAAGATATTCACTTTCGCTTAATTATTTCCTAAGTGTTTGGGAAATGATCTGAGATCAAACTGAAAAGACTTTCTAGTCAAGTCTAAGGCTATAATTAAGAAAAACTGGGGAAAATAATATAATTAACATAAAAAACAGGGAGAGAGTGACAGTATTGCATTTCTGTCCTCCTGAAGCTACAGATGAAGAGGAGGAAAACAGGATTTGCCTGATTAGAAAGGGAGGGTTGAGTATATTCCCCCCGTCTTTGATCTTTCTTTCCTCAACCATTATACCGAAAAACATTCCCAATCCTACAAACACATGCTTTTGAGTTACTGTCACGAGCAGCCGTTTCTGACGGTGAGATAACGGATTTGCTATTGTCTGGATGCTATCAGTGCAGAATAATCTTTTAAGCTCCTTGTTTTTATTGTAATTAATGCCTTTGTGTTTGATTCTGAAAGCTTGCATTTAATTTGAGTATTACATTTGGGTTTGAGATACGGGCGTGAATGACACCTCAAATCGAGACGCTTGTTTTCGCTCGTCTACAAGATCAAACTTTTCACTTGGTGGATGACAGACGTGCAGAACAAATCCCACAGACTCGTTTTACTCGCATATCCATGGGCTGGAGAGATTCGAGGAGTTTTGCGTGCACATTTGGACAATTTCTATGAATTTTTAACCAGATTTGGAAAGCTGCTATAAAAGACTCAGATGAATAAATCTTGCATGAAATCTGAACACTTGTGCATCTGTGAACAAATAACAGAACATGCTGTATGATGCAGTGTTATTTTAGTATATGACTGTAAACATATTATCAGTAAGTCATGGCAACTTATGTTTTTACATTACTTTAACTCATCAAAATAAGTTGAGCAATTTCAACTTTAATTCACTTGACTTTTTAAGTCAGTTTAATGTAATTTAAGTTTAAATGACTTGTACAACCAAGTTGATTATACTTAAAACTTTAATGCAGCAAGTTTTTAAGTTGAAATAAGTGGATTTTTATATGTACATTTTCTAAAAGCTTTATATTTTCCTTTTTCATATTAATTTTAGTATAAGTTTCAGTAATTTTGTGTATATATTTATTTATATTTTATATTTATAAAATTTGTAAATTTTTATTTAGGTTTTAGTTCTAGTCATTTAAGTTAAACTGAATTAAATTGAGAAATATTGCTTTGGCAACTAGCTTTTTATTTATATTTTATCTCTAACTTTTTATATATATATATATATATATAATTTTTTTGTATTTTTTTTTCATTTCCATTTATTTACTTTTACTTACTTATTTATTTATTTAAATGGTTTTAGTTTGAGTTACAATAACTTTGGTATGATGTAAATCATGTAAATCTATTCCATTAGTAGTAAACAATTTACCAAGCAGTCAAATTATTTAGAATTTATAAACAGAAATTGATTGTTTTGTTATTAAAATTGTTACTCTCATACCATGATGTTAAAATCCATAAATGAATGACACATTTTGATCTCTCTTTGCTATTCTGACATAGATATGCACTGTTAAATAAATAAATAAATAAATAAATAATTAAGGTACATTTTGCAATAAATAAATAAATAAATATATAAATACTATTTTATTCTTTCATCTTCAGAACTTCAATTCAGTGTGTTACTTGCTGTTTCATTGTAATTATTGTTCATTCTATAACCATTTTCTGAGTAAAAATAGTTTTCTGTTACTTTGGATTGCATTTATATATTGGATTCCATTTTTATTTTATTTAAAATTTTAGTAATTTTACTTGTGTTTTTGTTATTTAAAAAAAAAAAAGTTTTTAAAATATATTTTATTATTTTTTATTTTAGTTTTAGTTTATTTTAGTGCATCAAGTTAAACTAAATAAAAACCAGAAATGTAGCGAAAAATGAAGTTTTAACATTTAACATTTATTTTATGTGATGATTTTTAAAAATATAGAATTGCGTTGATAGTTAAATTTAAAATGAATATTAAAAAGAGAATTTATTTATGTATTTATTTTTTTAAATAAAAACTTTATCTTTTTTCTAAAAAATAAAAACTGGACGCATAATACCTAATGAAAATAGTATTAAAGCTATAAAAGCTATTAAGCTAAATAAAAAAAATCTATTACAACCATTAAAATCATATAGGGTAAATATTCTGTATTCTGCTCTATCCTGTGTGTGTGTGTGTGTGTGTGTGTGTGTGTGTGTGTGTGTGTGTGCATGTAAGATGCATGACATGACAGTTAAAGAACCCATAAAGCATCATGAGCTTTTGATAGGTTGAGTGATATGCATGTGCTGTTCAGCTCATATGGTGATACCAGAGGAATGTGACTTTCATTTGCCCCAGAGGAATCAGACGGCACACTTCACGCACATCCTTGACCATAAAAGACAAATCACTAGAGAATAGTGCACTAAAATCTGACCATGTGTGCATAACGGACCCAACATACCGTCTCCGTCTCACACTGCGGCATACGAGGCAAAGCATCGCCACCAACACACACACATACGCACACACAACCTCGTGAGCTGACTACCTACACATTTGATGTGCACACATGCAGTCTAGATGGGCAGCTCACTAGATTTGAAGACACAGACCTGTATCTATACGCATCTCAGAAGAACAGGTGCGTCTGCATCGTTTATAGCTCATAGCACACAAGCGCTGAAACACATCCAAGAATGTGAAGGGCAAACATTTATAACTATGATTCATATAAACCACAAAGAGGATGATGCCACTAATGAATATTATAGAATTGATTTGTGTGATGATGCACATTTCTATATATTATACTTGCATTTAAGGACAGCTGTCCATTTCATATTCTTCATAATTTGTTTATGTCATGCCAAAAATGCATTAAAGTATCCGTGCAAATTGAAAATATGATTTGCAACATAATTTGGGAGTAATGGAATCAGATCATTTTTAGGACATTTCAGTAAAAACTGAAATGCATTAATATTTCTAAATAAAGTAAATTATATTACAAATATTTTAAAATATATTAATTAATACAATATATTAAAACATATTAATATTTTATATTAAGTAATAATAAATAATCCCTGTTTTTATAAGCTCATTCTTAGAGGTTACAGCACTAATTTATGACAGAAATTCAATTAGTAACGCTATAAAGGATGTGTGTGAGAGGGACAAACAAAACAAAAAAATAGGAATATGTTTATTGACTAAAAATCTCAAGATAACTATAGAATTGCAGTGATGGTTTAATTTAAAAATAATACTAAAATGTGAATTTAAGAATCCTAGTGCACCCATAAATTCAGTTAGTAATACTGAAAAATATGTAAGAAGGACAAATAAAATAAAAATGAAAAAAAAAAAAACAAAGAAAATTGTTTGTAGAGTAACATTCTTAAGATAAATGTATAATTGCATTGATAGTTTGATTTAAAATTCCATTATAGCTCTGATTTAGAATAGAAATTCCATTTTAGATGCTTAAGGGTTTTTTTTTCCTCAGCTGTCAATCAAAAGCTATTTCTGACACTGAACACTTCAAATTTACCAATATTCCCATTTATGAATCTCACTGAACCGAAAAGGGTGAATTATTGATCCGTATCCATACAGACGCATTTGATTTCGGTTTCTCTTATTTGCACGAACTGTTGGACAGCTGTCCATTTCTGGTTGTTTTTAAGGTCTGTGTCAACTGCTGTGTCAAAGTCAAATTCCCTCCTCCACCTGCCCATCGTGATAGTGATCGCCGCTCTGTCTGGGACATCTGAGGGCTCTGATTGACACCCAGAAGCGGGTTGTGCTCGAACTCACCTGTCCTGGTCAGGATGGTCGACATGCCCCACGCCACGAGCAGAACGCTGCAGACCAAACACACCTGCGCCAGCAGCATCTCCCTCCTCTTGCGCACTTTGAACATCTTGGCGATGATGGATTTCTTGGAGACCGTCGTCATGGTGCGGTCCAGATGCTGCTGCTGCTCCTGATCCGCGGTGGTCATCGTGGCGGCTTCAATGAGCGCGAAACGCGCGATGCGCAACCGGAGAGAAAGCGAGAGCACGATCAGAGGTCTGGATCCAGAGAGAGCAGCGCAGAATCCCAGCCTTCACCGTCCCAGATCCCTGCTCTCATCAGATTCCTCCCCGCCGCATTGCAACAACGCTGGAAACGTTAAATTCCTGCATGCACGCATCCTGCGGCGCCGCATGCGTCGGATCGCAGTGTGAATAACATCGCTCTCAGGTGATGTCCTTCGGTCCCTCTGCTTGCCAAAGCATTCCCGCTCTTCCCATCTGGAACGTCGGGAACTTTGCGCTCCTCTGGTGTCCACCGGAGACACGTGACGCGCTGCGATCCGGTGCGTTCACGGCGATCCGGCTCAAGCGACGCGTCACCGGCACCTATCGAGAGACTGACAGCATTTCACACGAGCGCTGACATGTTATCATGTGCATGTATACTTTCATTAATGCTGATATCCCAAATCTGGAAGTCTTCATGCATATGCATAGAGCAAATCATATGCAAATCATTATATAAATCTGATTAGAAAGTTTCAAATATGTTTATAATACCAGTTCAAAGTTTCGAACATGTGTTTATATAGTTACAAAAGTATAAAATTCAAAATTACAAAAGTATAATTCACAAAAGCACATTTTAAATTATTCAAAAGTGACAGTAAAGACATTTACAATGTTCCAAAAGGTTTCTGTTTAAAACAAATGCTGTTATTTTAAACTTTCTATTCATCAAAAAGTCCTAAAAAAATAAAATGCATTACATTTTTTACAAACATCTGAGGCAGCACAACTGTTTTTAATATTAATAATATTAAAACGTTTCTTGAGCAGAAAATCACCATATTAGACTGATTTCTGATGGATCATGTGACACTGAAGACTGAAGTAATGATGCTGAAAATCCAACTTTGATCACAGGAATAAATGACATTTTACCATATATTCACACAGAAAACAGCTATTTTAAATTGTAATAATATTTTTACATTTTTACCATTTTTACTGTATTTTTAATCAAATAAATGCAGCCTTGGTGAGCTTGTTTTAAAAACATTTTTAAAAATCTTTGGTTAAACGCCCACAAAGTGTCACATCAAGGGTGTGAATGTGTGATAAGGTCAAATATAAAAGTGCGTGACTTTGTGTTAACATTTTTATTTTAGTTACATAATGACCTTGAAGGTCAAACGATTGTTTCAGACATGCATGGTGCTTCATCTAGACATATACAATCTGCACTGCTAAGTGTCACGCTTCATACTGTCAGCTCATATCTCATCTATAAGCTATTTATGAGCCTATAAATAAAACAGTGCTGTCATTTTGTGCAACACACATTTACATAGATATCTGAATTGCTACAGATGAAGTCCTAATAGAAAATAATTGATAATATTTTATAATATTTTTTAAATTATTAGAGAAAAAATGGAGGAAAAAACATTACTTCATAAACCACACACACTTATCTATTTATATATCTCAGTGTCCTTGTCCCAGGTCTGCTGTCCTTTACTGTCACAGTCCTGTTCAGCAGACAGAATCCACTCCTATTAAGCAGCTTTAATAATGCCAGCGTTTGCCTTAATTAGCCTGATTCATTGTTGAACTATAATTGCTCACCGTGTTCAATTAAATGCTGGTCAAGTTCGAGACAATGGAAACTTTTCATTCTCCCTTGCAATACAATTACAAAGAGTATATACACACAGAGGAACATGAGATGTGACCTCTAGCGATCGAGGACATTCACAGCCTCACCGTCTCACCATCATGATGAAATACTAGGCTAAAAATCACCTGGATACATCAGCGTCATACAGCAGACAATCAAAATAAATATCAACATCATCCACGAACAAACAAACACACATGTTCAACATTACATCTGTAGCTTTGGATTATGCAGTACACTTCCTTTTTGTGAAATATTTTGCTTAAAGTTTGCATGTGCCACCATCCTTTAATAAACAAATTTTCTATTCAAATGTTTTTAGAGTTGGTAAGGGTTGATTTGTAAAAATGTGGCTCACCAAGGCTGCATTTATTTGATTAAAAATACAGTGAAAACAGTAATATTGTGAAATATTATTAAAAATTAAAATGAGTGTTTTCTGTGAATATATGTTAAAATGTAATTTATTCTTGAGGTCAAAGCTGAATTTTCAGCATCATTACTCCAGCCTTCAGTCTCACATGATCCTTCAGAAATCATTCTAAAATGCTGATTAGCTGCTCAAGAAACATTTCTGATTATCATCATAAACAATTATGCCACTTCATATTTTTGGAAAAAAAACTGTGATACATTTCATTTTTTCAGGATTCTCTGATGAATATAAAAGTTCAAAAGAACAGCATTTATTTGAAATAGAAACTTCTGAACTATTATAAATATTTTACTGACCTCAAACTTTTAAGTATCTTTTTGTATCCCAATATTTTTGGGGGCATCTGAATACACCTGCAAAGTAGAAAAAAGACATTTTAAATAAGACTTTAAAAATAGTACTGTGTGCTCTGTGTTTACGAGCTCATGCATTTGATTATTTTGTTTGCTGGGGACAAAATTTGCGTGTCCTCGTCATATGGAAATATAATGCAAATGATGGGAGGAAGTGAAGCCTCGTGAGTAAAATTAAAAACAAGCTCTAAAATACATCTAAAAATCTATTTTTATTTGCTATTATTGCAGAAACATGTCAAACTGTAGCATTAAACCACTGTATAATTCTGCAAACGTAAGGGTTCGAAATATGCATTGATGGTTCCATAAAGAATCTTTAACATCCTGAAACCTTTATTTTGGGGGGGATGGTTCTTTCAGATTATTAAAATGGATTTCACTTCAAGGTGCTGTATGTGTTAAAGTATAAAGTACTATAATATGTTTGTAGATATTTAGAAAACACGCTAAGTTCACATTATCACGTCTTCAAAAAACAATCCAACATCCAGTTATTCTTACTTTGAAATGTGTGTTCTGTGTCGGAAAGTCTGTTCTTGTTTTGATCTCTGTGACCCCGCCCACTGCAAGTTTACCCAATAGAATTCCGCCAGCCCGGGTTGCCAGTTGGTGGAAAACACAGCGTACTGCAAATATGGAGCCAGTAAACAAACTCAGAGATCACAGATTCTACCCGACCTAAAAAGCCTCGGCATCCATCTAAAAAGCTCTATAACCGGAGGAATATTAAAACCCAGATAAATCAGCTCAAGGCTCATCACCTTCCATTGTCAGTTACTCATTCCTTTTGCACAGGGGTGTCCAAACTCTGTCCTGGAGGGACACTATCCTGCAGAGTTTAGCTACAATCCTAATTAAACACACCTGCCTGGAAGTTTCTAGCATGCCTAGACATTGATTAGCTGTTCAGGTGTGTTTAATTGGATTTCAGCTAAATTCTGGAGGACAGTGGCCCTCCAGGATCAGGATTGGACATCCCTGCTTTTGCATGTCCTCAATCTGGCAACCCGCATTAGCATTGAGTCTGAGAAAGATGGGTGGGAGAAACAAACAAAAACACTCTCCAATATTTTGAATTTGGACTGCAGTACCCATTTCAACCACTAGCCTCAATATCACATACCTTTAAGAAATGTTTAATGTGGATAGTGTTCTTTGAGGAACCTTTCAGTGTGGCATTTTTCTATGGCTTCACTATGAAAACCCACTTTTATAACTGTTAGGTGTACACAACATTAGCATAAAACAATGACAACAGAGATATTTTACTATGGCTTAATCAATAAACCAAAATGGAAGTAAATAGCATCAGTATTAATTTAATATTGAGTGGGGGTCATTTGATTTGCTCTTCTGTGTCTTACTGTATGTCTTCGGTCTGTGTCTCAGGACATCATGAGATGTCGACGGCTCTGGCACAGGCACAGGCACCAACGCTTCTCTGATCTTGTGCCACGAGCTTCCAGCAGCGGATAAATCCGTTTAGAAGACGTCTGGCGGACCTGCGTGAGACCGGCTGACAGAGAGCAGTCGAATGCTGTCGCTGGACAGCAACGATGAATTTCACACCAGAGTCAAGGTCTTCTGGATAATGAAAAAAATAAGTTGCATTTTGCATGCAAAAGCCTATCTGTGACCCTGGACCACTAAACCAGTCTTAAGCTGCAGGGGTATATTTTTAGCAATAGCCAAAATTACACTGTACGGGTCCAAATTATTGATTTTCTTTATTAAGTAAAGATCATGTTTTGTAAGTTCTCTACCTTAAATATATCAAAACGTATTTTTTTAATTAGTAATATGCATTGCTAACAACTTCATTTGGACAAATGTGATTTTTTTGCACCCTCAGATTTAAGATTTTCAAATAGTTGTATTTTGGCCAAATATTGTGTTATGTTAACAAACCATACATCAATGGAAAGCAATGGAAATTTCAATGGAAATAAATCTCAATTTCAAAAAACTGACCCTTATGACTTTTGTAGTCCAGGGTCACATTTTAGAAAAATTATGAATTTTCTTACAATTTCAATCACAGTTATGATGCGTTGCGATTGCATTGTTTCATTAGTTTCTTGACAATTAAGCCTGTAAAGCCTGGCTACTGAAATAGTGAAATAATTTGCATTCTACCTATGATAAAACCATGCTAGATGTAAGTTTTGTAGAGGACGGCAACTGATAGGAAAGCCTTTGAGCTGTGTTTGTGATTAATGTGCATAATAGTGACTGTAAAAAATGGAATGTATGTATGGAAATATGTAAGTGTTCATAATTAAGATCATACATTAAAATAATATGTGACACTGGACCACAAAACCAGTCATAAGTCGCACAGGTATATTTGTAGCAATAGCCAACAATACATAGTATGGGTCAAAATTATCGATTTTTCTTTTACGCCAAAAATCATTGGGATAACAAATATAGATCATGTTTCATGAAGATGTTTTGTAAATTTCCTACCTTATATATATCAAAACGTAATTTTTAATTAGTAATATACATTGCTAAGAACTTCACAATTTTTTTGGACAAATTTAAAGGCGATTTTCTTAGTATTTTGCATAATCAGATTCCAGATTTCCACATAGTTATATCTCGGCCAGATATTATGGGTATAACATATTGATATTTGGGATATGGTCATTGCACTACTTAAGGCTGTTTTTGACAGGCATGGGCTAGTTTTGTCACGCAGACCTGGCAACCCTGGCTGTATAGTGCAGAGCAGACGCTTTCAGTTTAGTGTAGAGTACGTTTTCCAACTGAACTAAATGATTTTTATGTCTATCCTCCTTATTCTTAAACGCAGAAGTACAGTAGACCTATGGGCAAGACTTTCGGTTCATTAGCAAATAATGAGAAGAATAACAACGTGCTGTAAATGGTAAAACTGTTTGCACTACAAACCAGTGTGTTCTTAATTAAGGTAATACGTTAAAATAATATGGCAAGACACACCAATTTGCAATATCAAGCAGCAAAACGGACTGATTTTAATACCTCGCATATTGATAGTGACTAAAAAAGTACACTGTAAAAAGTTTTCACCAGTTTCAACTTAAAAACGTAAGTTTAACAGCTGCCTTTAAATTATAAGTTAAATCAACTTAAAAGTACAAGTCATTTCAACTCACAAGTTAAATCAACTTAAAAGTACAAGTCACTTTAACTCATTTTATTGTAATGGGTTAAAATGACTTGTAGTTTTAAGTGGATTTTTAACTTACAATTTTAAGGCAGCTGCTGAACTTAAGTTTTTAAGTTGAAACTGGTGAAAACTTTTTACAGTGTATAAATTGCTATAAAAGTATAAATGATCAATCTGATGACAGAAGGCATGAAGTTTATTGTGTGCAACAGTTGTTTAGTAGATCTGATTATTTTCAGGCTTTAGAAATTTGCATGTCAAATATTATACAGGTTTTACACCTAACTGTAATGTACCCGAATGTTTTATTACAGTGATTCTACTGTAAAACACAGTTTTTTAACAATTTTAGCTTGGGAAGTAGCTCATATTTCTCAATGAGATGCATGCATGTTTTTGATGTCACAGACAGTGCAAACACAAGCAGGGCTTCCTGTCCCACCGGTACGCTCCGAATTGAATATATCCACAAGCTCTTGCATCACTGGCAGGAAGATAAAATATTCATCATAATCATGAGCCACAGTCACGGCGGTGTGGTGGGGTTTGTTTGGACGGCACGCGAGCACACGTTCACAGAATAAACCGTGTCAGAGGAAGACGGCGGCTTGTGCCAGATTCATTACACGCTAAACATCTCCCCTCCAACGCTAATGATTACAAACCTGCGGGCCGAGAAACACTGACCTTTAGCGCTGGCCTCTCAGTCGCATCTGCTCACCATCACATTCAGCTGAGGAAGAACAGGACGAGTATGAAAATGAGACTGTTTATGTAATGCAGAAACTCTAAATGTCTATTTCCAGACTTGGTTTATTGCAGATGGCTATTCATTTCAATGAAAATCCTGTCATCACTGGTAACACTTTACAATAAGGTTCCATTAGTTAACATCAGGGTTCATCATAAGAACTAAATATGTAAAATAACAGAAGTAGTATTGGCAGCTCATTACAAGGACATTATCCATTAATTTGACAGACATTTCAGTTAACTCTAAAACACAACACAATGCAGTGCAAAATTCAAAATTCAAATTAAAAATTTTTTCAGGTTAAACACCTGTTGAAAAATAAATAAATAAATAAATGTAGGCAATCTCTTGAAATTATTATTAACAGTACATTGCACCCTATTTGTAAGTTGTTGTTTTTTTTTAGCGTGTTATTATTATAATTAAAACTAAAACAAAAATCATTCAAAAAAACTTTGTTAAATTAAAATAAATGCTAGCTGAAATAGAAAAAAAAAAATCATATTTCAGCTAGTTTCCAAGGAAATATTTCTATACATAACCGAAAAATCCATTAAAAATAATAATAGTAAATAACTAAATAAAAAACACACAAAATGACTAAAACTTTAAACTAAAATTAAAACGGCACAAAATGATAAAACATAAAAGAACAAAACATAACATACAAAAATAAATTCAAAATACTAAAAACTATAATAGTATCTCAGTGTTAATAAAACTACTCTGTTAATGAAAAATATTTCTGAAGCACTTTTTTTAGTTGTAACATTACTAATACATTATTAATATCAAAAATTGTATGTTTATATTTTTTAACGTGAGCTAACAAGGACCAATGAACAGTTATATTTAAAAAAAAAAAAAAAAA